>LBNU01029835.1:48606-61243 GCA_014162995.1 Artemisia annua
ATACACATATGTCATGAGTTGTAGTGTTAATCTTTTGCTAGATCTTGATTCTGTATTATAATCTGGTCACACAGACATTTTAATATCTTTTGAAGACATCTTTGGGAATTAAAAGAATATGTTTAACTTGCATTATCGAAATATGTATGAATTCAAATTTGTTACCAAAGATGGTAGGAAACTGTACAGAAAACCTTTCCCACATGAGGACAAATAACTAAACGTTTTGGAGGGCTGCCCCCTTATCTCACCTAGGCGGCCCCTGGTAAAAATGGTAGAGACGCGGGTTCGCGTCAATTAAGGGGACGCCACGCTCCAGAACGTTTTTTTCTTCCTTATAAATACTGGTTATCACAGATTTTACTCACCTTTTGCACTCTAAACATTCTGATCTAATCCTCCATTTTATTTCTTTCAACTCCTCTTGTCATTAATATACACTAAATTTTGTTTCCAAGTGATTAAAGCCTATCCATTCAAGTGCAACAGAAGAACCAATCATCAAAAATCCTTATAAAGACAGTAGTGTTGTGTTAGTGGTAATTATATTGTGGTTCGTGATGATTCGTAGTGAGTGTTGTGGATTTAGAAATATGTAGATAATATAGTTGTGTAAAGAAGTAGTGATTAGTTGTAGAAGATAGTGAAGATGAAGAAGGTGTGAAGTAAGGTGTGACGAAGGTGTGAAATAGGTGTCAAGAAGGGTGAAGGATATAGTGAAGAAGTTGTGATACCTTGTGAACAACACGGTGTGGAAGTGTGAGAATAGTTCTAGCTAGGATTAGAACTCGATTAAGCTTAGTGTCGTTAATCGGTGTAAGCCAAGTGTGTGTAAGGTTTCTCCACCATAAGGGAGTTTGTTGACATAGTGAAGAAACTCTCGAGTGTGGTACTCGGGGGAGTGAGTAGGGCAAGGAAGGTGCTCTTGTAGCCGAACCACTATAAATTCGCGTGTTGTGGTTTGATCTTTCCATCTCTATCTTTATTTCATTTCATTCATTATTGCACTATTAGATTATACTTAGTTACATTTGGTCATATGGTTAACTATTGATTTCATATAAAGATCAAATCAAAGCTTTAAATAAACAACAAAAGTTTTTCAAAATAAATTAAAAGATGTAAAACTATTTCAACCCCCCTTCTAGTTTTCCAAAATTAGTATCAGGAGCTTCGTCAAGCGAAATTTTTAAAATATGTATATTTAAACTTGCAACGATCTATTGGAATCTGAAAAATTATTTAGAAGGGCAATCTATGCAAAGACCACAACTAATTGAAAGTGATGTATTTCTATATTGGAAAACGATTCGAAACTTATGTGAAATCAAAAGATCTAGATTTTGACATTATTATTACTAATTGGTGACTTTTTACCTATTAAACAAAATCCCCGAACAAAGAAAGATGAACTGCACCTTTTGAAAAACAAAACGATGAATTTAAAAAGAAAACTTGCTAAACACAATGAGGCAAAAATGGTCATTTACAATGCGTTATCCACGTAAAGAATAAGAAAGGATCTTTATGTGTGAAACCGCAAAAGAACTTGGAACTCTTTACTAATAACTCACAACGGTAATAGTCAAGCTCAAAGAAACAAATAGATCTACTTGTTCAACAATTGAGCAATTTACGATCCGGAAGAGGATCAATGACAACGCTTTTGGCTTAGGTTTAACACTATCATCACAAGTTTAAAAGCACTTGATGAGAATTTTTCTTAGTAAGAAATTTGTCAGGGAAATTTCTTAGGGCTCTTCATCCAAAAAATGGCGAGCCAAGTTACGGCTATTGAAGAATCAAGAATTTGTCAACCCTACAACTTGATGAATTGATTGGCAATTTGAAAGTACATGAAGTAATAATAAAGTGGATTCCAAAATGGTCAAAGGTGTGACAACCGGTAATTTTTGGGACGCTTTTATAAAATCCACCGCATTATTTTTTAACGTGAGAATTGAGTTATCGATAATCCTTTGAGTTTCGAGAGAATTTGCGTGAAAAGTTGGAGTTTATGAGAAAACGTATTTTTCTTACGCGATATTAGGCTATATAAGTACTTCGTGTAGCACTATATGACTTGGCACTAGGAACTCCTAACGTGATGCGTGTTTAATAATTAACGGTTACGGTGATTCGAGTATTTAATTTAGATTTTCTGAGCCCGTGAGTTGGTAAAGGTTTGAAAGTGATTTTATCACCTAAACGAACTATTTTAACTTATGAGGAATTTTTAAACACGCTTTCACGTTAGAGTTCCTAGTGACCAGGATCAACTATTAGTGGCTACAGAAGTATTACTACTAGCCTTATTATCGCGTAAAGAAAAATACGTTTTCTCATAAACTCCAAACTTTTCACGAAATTCTCTCGAAACTCAAAGGATTATCGATAACTCAATTCTCACGTTATAAAAATATAATGCGGTGGATTTTATAAAAGGTCCCAAAATTACCGGTTGTCACACCTTTGACCATTTTGGAATCCACTTTATTATTACTTCATGTACTTTCAAATTGCCAATCAATTCATCAAGTTGTAGGGTTGACAAATTCTTTGATTCTTCAATAGCCGTAACTTTGGCTCGCCATTTTTGGATGAAGAGCCCTAAGAAATTTCCTGACAAATTTCTTACTAGAAAAATTCTCATCAAGTGCTTTTAAACTTGTGATGATAGTGTTAAACCTAGCAAAAGCGTTGTCAATTGATTCCTCTTCCGGAATCGTAAATTGCTCATATTGTTGAACAAGTAGATCTATTTTGTTATCTTTGACTTGACTATTACCTTGGTGAGTTATTAGTAAAGAGTTCCAAGTTTCTTTTGCGGTTTCACACATAAAGATCCTTTCTTATTCTTTACGTGGTAACGCATTGTAAATGACCATTTTTGCCTCATTGTGTTTAGCAAGTTTTCTTTTTAAATCATCGTTTTGTTTTTCAAAAGGTGCAGTTTCATCTTTCTTTGTTCGGGATTTTGTTTAATAGGTAAAAAGTCACCATTAGTAATAATATGTCAAAATCTAGATCTTTTGATTTCACATAAGTTTCGAATCGATTTTTCCAATATAGAAATACATCACTTTCAATTAGTTGTGGTCTTTGCATAGATTGCCCTTCTAAATATTTTTCAGATTCCATAGATCGTTGCAAGTTTTAAAATACAATATATTTTAAAAATTTCGCTTGACGAAGCTCCTGATACTAATTTTGGAAAACTAGAAGGGGGGGTTGAATAGTTTTACATCTTTTTAATTTATTTTGAAAAACTTTTGTTGTTTATTTAAAGCTTTGATTTGATCTTTATATGAAATCAATAGTTAACCAATATGACCAAATGTAACTAAGTATAATCTAATAGTGCAAGTAATGAAATGAAATGAAATGAAAGATAGAGATGGAAAGATCAAACCACAACACGCGAATTTATAGTGGTTCGGCTACAAGGACACCTTCCTTGCCCTACTCCACTCCCCGAGTACCACACTCGAGAGTTTTCTTCACTATGTCAACAAACTCCCTTATGGTGGAGAAACCTTACACACCTTGGCTTACACCGATTAACGACACTAAGCTTAATGTCGAGTTCTAATCCTAGCTAGAACTAATCTCACAACTTCACACCTTGTTCACAATATCTTCACAACTTCTTCACTATATCTTCACACCTTCTTCACACCTATTTCACACCTTCGTCACACCTACTTCACACCTTCTTCTATCTTCACTATCTTTACAACTAATTCACTACTTCTTTACACAACTACTAGTAACTACAATTTGCTAAATCACACAACACTTCACTACTAATCTATCACAACCACAATATAATTACAACTAACACAACACTACTTCTTTATAAGGATGTTGGAGGAGTGTTCTTCTTTTGCACTTGAATGGATGAGGCTTTAGATCACTTGGAAACAAAGATTTATGTATATATGATCAAAGGATTTAAAGAATAGAAATGGGGATTTAGATCAGAATGTTTAGAGTGCAAAAGGTGAGTAAAATCTGTGGAATGAACCAGTATTTATAGGGAGAAAAAATACTGTTCTGGAGCGTGGCCGGTCCCCTTAATTGAGGGGCCGGTCCCCTTAATTTTAAGGGGGCCGCCTAGTGAATTAAGGGGGCCGCCCCTCCAAAACGTTGGATTTATTTGTCCTTTTGTGGGGAAGGTTTTTCTGGTACATTTCTACCATTTTTGGTTAAAAATTTGAATTCATATATTTATAATGAATTAAACATATTCTTTTAATTCCAAAAATGTTTAAAAGATATAAAATGTTTTGTGACATTATATAAAAATCTAATGATTAAGAAAATGTTCCTTTGATCATATAGTGTATTAAACACTTTGTTTATTCATACCTTAAGTGATTAAGTTGTTGAAATGCATATTTACAACTAAATACTTGTTTATGTCATAATCTCTAGTTTAATGAGTTTATATTTTGTGATTATCAAAACATAGAGATATTAAAAAATATAAATAATGTTTTTAGACATTGCTTATATCAACAAATTAATAACCAATCATCAACCAATAATCAATAGCTAGGTTTCATTAGATCTAAGTAAACACAAGAAAAACCTAGCCTAGCATGTTAATGTAAAGACAAGCATAAGATAAAATCAAACAACACATAGACATATTGAATGATTATTGGAAGACTTATCTATACTACATATAATACACAAATGAATCTCTCTCCAAAAATTTCAAATGTACAAAAAATTATGCAATGTTTACAACACTTTAAAGCAAGGAATCTTCATAATTACAACAAGTAAAGCATTGTGTACAAGCAAAACATGCATGACACGAAATTAAGACCAAAATACATAAATACATACATTAAATAGCCTTTAAAACACCCCTAAACCTAAAGTTACAATGATTTAAAGCATTGTGTACAAGCAAAACATGCACGACACGAAATTCAGACCGAAATACAGAAATATATACATTAAATAGCCTTTAAAACACCCCTACACCTAAATTTACAATGATTTAAACCTAAAGTACAACCCTCTATGAACACCCTCTATGAACATCTATTAGAAGCTTGACTTCGAAAACACAAAAGAAAACCTCATCATCGATCTATTAGAAGCTTGACTTATTTAAAGCGCTTATGGGGTGTTTGGGATTGCAGTGTTTGGGAAAGAAAATAAAAGGCTTGATTATTTGCGTTTCAGAAGCATCAAAACACGGTTTTGGAAAAGCAGATCCATACATGCTTTTTCAGAACGTGATTTTCCTTTCTTTGCCAATTTACCGAACTGCCCGCATCCATCTTCTTCTTTGTTCATATTAATTTAACTTTTTGCATTTCTTGTTCACCTATCTGAATATTTTGTTAGTGTGAGAAATAGATATTTTGAGAAAGACGAAAAGAGGCGGAGGCAGAACAAAAAGATGTAACCCTGATTTTAACTTCATATACTTCGTTATATCAGTATAAGCCCAGTAACAATAGATAGATTCTATAGGTCTATGTTGTAAAGCCCATTAAGTAACAAAAATATAACTCACTATAATTTCTTTTATAAATTGTAAAGCCCATTAAAGCCCATTAAGTTCAATTCCTACTAGGTGCAAACAACCTTAAGTGGCCACGCCAACCTCCTGAAAAGGGAGGGCTTCACCTGGTTTGAGTCTGTGTGGTGGTGGGTTCAATCCCCGTGGATTAGTCGGCCAAAAAGGTCAGAAACCATGGTTATCAAAAAAAAAAAAAAAAATCTTAGAAGTTTAGTTATAGAAAGTTAAGTTTGATTAATTCAATAATATATAATAATTTCCTTTTTGTTAATTTTACAAGGTAATTATTTATTAATTTGATTTGTCAAACACTTTGAAAACTTATTATCTGATTATTACGTTATCAAACATCATAATTAAATCCAAACACTATGTTTTATAATCACGTTTTATAACAGCTAATTATCTAATTATGCGTTTTCAAAACTCATAATCAGTTTTCAATAAGCATTCACAAACACCCCCTTAAAACACGAGCATAAAAACATAACATACGCAACTTAAAAGACCAGCATGGTTAAAATTACTCAAATATAAAATTCTCACAATCTATAAAGTTGTTGTAACGAAAAACATAAAATTAAAAGATATTTATCGCCGAAAATTTTATTACAGGGTACCCGCCGCCGCATCGCGCGGGTACCCTGCTAGTCTTTAATTAAGCATGGATGAAACAAGGGTGAAAAACCCTTGAAAATACAGTGAAATTCGACCTAGGGTTTATCCCTAAAGTTCTCCTAAAAGTTCCTCTCCTAATGAATGAAAATTAGAAAACTATATATAGATTTTACAACTGACGGCGTCACGTTGTAGCTCTTGATGCCGTCACCTAGCCACCAAAACACTTTTCGGATTGCTCAGATTCACTTCTGACGCCGTCACCCTTTAATCCTTTCTGGGCCGTCTCTCTTTAACTTATAACTTGACGGCCTAGACGTCACAAAGCGTGACGCCGTCACGTGTTAATTCACCTAGACTTTCTGGCGCGTCTCGTGTAAACTCATATCCACCTCTTTGTCAACGTGTGACGCCGTCACCTTGTAAAGTGTGACGCCGTCAGGTACAATTTACAGCATATTTTGAGACTTTGTCGTTTTCTTCACTTTTATGCTCCAAAAACGTCCAAAATGCTTCATTTTCTAGATTTTTTCTCCAAAGTACCAAAAATGACAAAAGGAATGATTTAAGGCAATATTTGATCAAATAATTACGGATTAGGGCTTAAATAACCCCCTAAAAGCGTAACACTTTTCGCCTCATCAGTTGTATTTAATGTATTAGTAGAAGTTAATGATTCTATGATAGGATACTAAATGTGTCGTCATAAGAAGAAGCCAATATTCATAAATTTGGGGTAGGTTGTGCACACCCCACGACTGGTATTAAGGAATACAATGCTTCAACTAAAATAATTGCACTGTGACATTCAACGAGTCGACAAGAGATAACTAAGGAGTAATTAAGTCTGAGTAAACATGTTTGTCTCATTATACGAAGTCCACCACTTTACTTTTCTTGTTATTTTATTTTATTTTGTTTACTTAGTAGCTTTGGGTTAGTTGACTAGCAACTAATTCCGCCCTCTCTTCCAAAACCCGAGATTTTAATTGCTTTTATAAAATATGAAAATACAAAAAGAATCATCCCTCACCTTTAGACCTAGTTGACCTACACTTCAATCCTAACGACACTATTCCCCTAGAAAATGATCAATCCCCCGGACATACCTATGCTACACTATAACAACCAGGTATACTACCTGGAAGATTGCAAAATCTCTCAAGATCCCTTGAGAGGTAAAACCTTTTGTGAGGCCGCAATCTTCGCATCAAAATAGGAGACGAAACCGATAAATGGATTTAACATTTAGTTTTGGGTTCTTGATGGTGTCACTTGGAAATGCTCTCAATTCTCGGTCATTGAGAGCCTTCAACATGTTGTCAATTTTATTTGTCATCTCGCTTTGTTTTTGTCTGAAATCGGCTTCAAACTTGGTCAAACGAGCTTATTAAGATGCCATTAAGTTGGACATTATTCCCTCCAAATTTTTGGAGTTATGGGAATTGTTGGGAGGATTATTGTTGAAGGCACGGTTCGAGGATGAACTGTTTGATTGGAAATGATTAGGTGGATTGGAAGAATTGTTTTGAGAAGAGTTTTGGTTTTGTTTCCACCTAGAGTTTGGGTGATTTTTCCAAGACGGGTTGTAAGAATCATCATAGGTGTTTTGCTTGGGTTTGAAAGTGAACCACTTTTCTCCCATTCCATCGGTATGCGAGGATGCGTAGTCCGCAAATGCTTGTTCGAGGAGTTCCGTGTAATCACGAGTGTCATGAGGACCACTACATAATTCACATGAAGAAGTGATTTTGTTCACTTGGCTTGAAGGTGTAGGAGCTTCGTAGGATTTCATGAGAAACTTAACTTGGTCTTCAAGTTCCATGATCCTACGATTGGGAATGCTTGAGTTATTTGAAGACCGGATATTGCCTTGACTGTTTT
This sequence comes from Artemisia annua, assembly GCA_014162995.1. Taxonomy (NCBI): domain Eukaryota; kingdom Viridiplantae; phylum Streptophyta; class Magnoliopsida; order Asterales; family Asteraceae; genus Artemisia; species Artemisia annua. The sequence continues at coordinate 56,654 of LBNU01029835.1, forward strand.
TCTCAACTTGTGAGGGGTAATTCCAACATTCATTGTCATAGAGAGCAAGATCTTCTATGATTCCCCATGATTCTTCCGCATTCTTATCACGTAGCTTACCATTGGCCGCTTAGTCAATGGTTTGCCTTGTGGATTGATTAACATGATCATAGAAGATTTGGACTTGGAGCCAAAGATCAATGCAAATATGAGGGGCTTTTGGAGTAAGTCCTTGAAATGAGTCCACGCTTCATAAAGTGTATCACCTTGATGTTTTTGGAACATCAAGATGTCATTCCTTAGCTTGGTAGTTCTCCTCGGTGGGAAAAATTGAGCGAGGAAACGAGAGGTGAGATCATCCCAAGATGTGATGGATCCTACGGGTAAACGCTCAAGCCATTGACTAGCTTGGTCACGTAGAGAGAATTGAAAGAGACGCAAGTGTGTCGTCTCTTTAGTGGCAACATCAAGGTCTATGTAATCAAAGATTTTAAGGAAATCCTTGAGATGTTGGTTTGGATCTTCGGAATGAAGTCCATGGAATGCACATCCGCTTTGCACCAACCGGATGGTGTCGGGTCAGAAGGGAGACACATTGGCTCATTGGGGGAGCTCAATAGTGTTTCGATAGCCTTGGTGGCTAAGTTGGGATTATTTTCCTAAAGTGCGGGCTCTAGGTTGTTCAGGTGGGTCCTGGTGATTTAGTGGTGCTTGGTGTTGTTGTTGTGGTGGTGCTTGGTGTTGTGGTTGGATGATGGGGTCGAAGATGCCTTCATTCACTATGATGGCAAATGAAGAGAATTACAAACAAAAGGCAAGAAGAAAAGATAGACTACTAGAAAGCGATGAAAAAAAATAAAAATCTCACTTGATAGGAATCTAGTGAGTAGACCTAAACGAGATAGAAATCAAACCTAAACAATAACTATTCCTCGACAGCGGCGCCAAAAACTTGATGCGAGATTTGCAAGACCTCACAAAAGATTTACAATCCTCTAAGCAGTGTACCTAACCGTTGTAGTGTAGTATAGGTAAGTCCGGAGGATTGATTGTTGTCTAGGGGAATAGTGTCGTTAGGTCAAGATATATGACAAATTAGGTCTAGAGGTGAGGGATGATTCTTTTTGTGTTTTAATATTTTTTAGAAAGCAATTAAACTCTCGGTTTTAAAGGGAAGGGCATAATTAGTTGCTATCCAACTAACCCAAAAACTACTTTTATAAAACAAAAAAATAAAATAACAAGAAAAGTAAAATTGGTGAACTTCTTATGGTGATACAAACCTGTTTACTTAGATGTCACTACTCCCTAGTTATCTTTTACTGACTATTGAATTGTCACGTCCTTGTTTTAGTTGAAGCATTGTATTCCTTAATCCCAGTCGTGGGGGGTGTGCTACATTCCCCAACTTTATGAACATCAATTTCACCTACAACCTTAAACTCTATTAAGAATTATTGGGTCATAAACATCAATTCATTCAATATATACAACAAGAAAAACCAATAGTGCACGCTACAGTTATGTTTCTAAGACGTTCAAGCTGGTTACATAAAAGAAGTCAGCCAGTTTTCCTAGCCTAACGTGAAGCAATCAACTAAACAATAGACATAAAATATATAATCAATAACCAGGTTTCATTAGATCTAAGCAAGCACAAATAAACTTAAGCTAGCATGTTAAAGTGAAGAAAAGATAAACAAAGAATCAAACAACACATAGACATATTGAATGATTAAAAAGATAACTCATCTTCAATAGAACATGGATGAAAAAGGCTGAAAAACCTTACAAATACTGTGGAAATCATTTAGAGTTTTGTACCAAAAGATGTCACTCCTAGTGAAAATAAAATGAAAACTATATGTAGATTTTCAATGTTGACGGCGTCAAGCTATGGGTTCTGACGCAGTCAGGCCGCCGTGTTTAGGGTTTCATCTTGTGTAAGTCGCCGCTCTGACGCCGTCATGTTTTGAACTCTGATGCCGTCAGCTTCTTATATGTCTACTAACTTATATTTAAAATGATAATATAAAAAATTGATTATGCACATGGGTTCAGAACATTAATTTATCTAATGGTGATTAAGGACGATTAATTTTTTAGTCTGAAAATCTATATGTTTTATGCTTATATGACATTTATGGTCGTTCATGCTCGTTTTCCCTAAGTAAAAAAATATATAAAAAACAAAAATAAAAATGAAATAAATAATAAATAAATAAATAAATAAATAAGTAAAAAAATAAATGAATAATAAAAATAAATATAATAATAAATTGTTGGGAATTATCCTTATCAGTACAAATAGATTGAAGACAAAGTTCCAACTGCTGAAGATAACACTAGCAGTACAAAGTCGGATAGTACTGCTAGTGCATTAGAGTTTGCACTGCTTATGTTTATGGTAGAATAGGAAAACATGTAATGTGATAAGTATAGAAAAGATATTGTGTATATCTTATAGTAATAGATTGATACGAATATTGTTTACTTGTAAAGGACTCCTTGTGCTATAAAAGGAGGTCCTAGATTAGGGTTTTGATATATCTCTTTTATACGTATCATTGTGATAGCTTCAAGGTTGTAAACCCTAGTGATATTCTAGATCACTCGTATTATCAATAATATTGAAGCACTTTGTTTATTACTTTGTTCATTGTTCATTACTCACCATTTCATAAATCACATACAATAAATCTTCTATGTGTTAGCTAGTAAATTCCGCGTGCTAGTTAGCATATACTCAAAGTATCACCAATACAAGGAGTGTGTTAACAGATCCTCACAAGTGGTATTAGAGCCAGTTTATCATACTTTGAATTAGAAGAACCAGAAGATAAAGTTCTTGTTTCTCTTACAAGAAGATAAAGTTCTTGTTTCTCTACAAGACTTGTAGAGAATCGTTTAAGCCCAATCTAGGATAACAATGATTGATCATGCACAGCGGAATAATAAGAACACAATCAAAGTTATGAACAAGGTTTTTCTCTAATAATAAAATGATCCTCTATGGATCTATATCACACACACTAAAGGTGTTTTTCCTGAAGTGTAAAGTACAAAATAAACATAGGCCGTGTGTTTCTTTTATAGATAAGAAACCCTAATTCGGTAATAAATAAAACATTAATGCATATCACTACTTAAAATAATTTATGCATATCCTAACAAACAAATACTAAAGATACGGATTCTGTTGGGTTTTAAGTAACTCTGCTTCTAATAATATCAATCTGCTGCTGACTGACTCTGCTGCTTGAATTGTGACTCTGCTGCTGGAATTGTGACTCTGCTGCTCAGAGTTAATTATAGTATTGAGTCATGTATTTATGTTAATGATTGTATTAAATATTCTATAGGTTTAGAATATCGTTTGTGTGTGTAAGAAGTCTTTGTAAACCGTGTAGGGTTCCTTGTCTATAAAAGGAGATCCCTAGGGTTAGAGAATGTACGTGTATTAGAAAAGTCGAATTCACTTCAAGGTTGTTAAACCCTAGCATTGTAAGAGTGCTCGTATAATTAATATATTGAAGTGTTTAGTGTGATATTCATTGTTCTTGTGTTCATCTTAAGTTATATAATATATTCCGCGTATTATATAAGTTTCTATTCAAGTCAGCTTCTATACTAGATCGTTTGCTCAACTGGGATCAACAAGTGGTATCAGAGCTTGTGATCTAGAAGCTGTGATCGAGAAGAACTCAAGTACTACTAAAGTCTGTTCATAACAACAAAAGAAGCCATGGGTGATGACACACATATGATTACTGCATCCAAGATCCCAATGCTCAAGCAAGGAGAGTATGAGCTTTGGAAGATGCGCATCAGGCAGTATATGCGCATGATTGACTACAAGATGTGGAATGTGGTTCTGGACGGTGACAAGTTTCCTAGGGTCGTCGATGGGAAAGAGCTAGCTATCAAAGCAAAAGAAGATGAAGATCTCAGAAAGCTGGAGATCAAGACTCTCAGTATTCTTTTAATGGGAATACCTAATGAGTTTCAGGCCGACTTTGAACACTTTGAATCTGCTAAGGCTCTTATGACTGCTGTTGAGTCAAGGTTTGGTGGTACTGAAGATACTAAAAATTCAAGGAAGAATGTCCTGAAGCATCAATTTGAAAACTTCACTGCTCTAAGTGGTGAGAATCTTGATGGCACTTATAACAGGCTTCAAAAACTTATAAGTCACTTGAAGCTTGTGGGTTACCTAGTTCCTGAAGAAGACATCAATCTCAAGTTTCTCAGAAGTCTTGCACCAGAATGGAGCATGCATACAGTTGTGTGGAGGAACAAAGCAGACTTTGAAACTATGAGCCTGGATAGTCTATACAACAACTTGAAAGTATATGAAACTGAGATGAATCTCTCATCTAGCTCATCTACTTCATCTTCTGGAGCTCAAAATATAGCTTTTGTGTCATCTAACACTTCAGATGTTCACTCTGCTGCTAATCACTCTGCTGCTTATGGTTTATCTGCTGCTAGCACTAGCAACTCTGCTGCTAGTTCTAACAACAGTGATAATATGAGTGATGCTGCAATTTGTGCTTTCTTTGCTGATCTTACTACAGGTACTCAAGTGATGAATCAAGATGCTGATCATAT
>LBNU01029835.1:69946-112782 GCA_014162995.1 Artemisia annua
TTGGGACCTATGTTTGTAAACTCTGATTTTTATTTATGATCAAACGTGTATTTTCTAAACGACACTTTAGGTCGTTCAATATAATCTTGTGATGGGATGCCATGAAAGTTACACCCGGGTATTCAAATCCGCTGCCCATAACAGGTATATTCAGGGTGTGACATAGTTGTTGCACCTAGTGTACTAACCCCATGGATCAGCAAACGCCTTCTTATTTACAAACAAACTTCCACATAATTATTTGGCATCACACTTGGCTCACTTATTTTCTTTCTTCCTTTTAACAACTCTTCTAACTTTTACGGTTTCCTCATTATAGGCATCAAAGCGTTTCCCTTGATTTCATCGCCGTAACATGTGTCATCTCAGTTTTGTTTATGAAAAGAACCATTAAGGGGTTTATCAAATCGGGATTTGTAGGAATACTTCTTGAAGATCTGATTTATATCTTAGAGCATAAGGTGCAACAACAAGCCTTAGCTCTTCATTTGGGCCCCACGGGTGGCACATCACCTTACACCCTCTTCACAACTAACCCCTCCTCACCAACAACTAACCTCAACTTACTCATTTGGAGCCCACCACTTACAACTTTATTTATTTTTATTCAAATTTACAAATAAACTAAATATATTTCATTTAAATAAAAAACATAAATAAAATTTTGATTTTATTTACTTAATTAATTTTTTATTTACTCATATTTAACCAAATAAGTTACACTCGTGACATATAGACATTTTCAAGCCCATTTCAAAAGAAATAAAAAAGCATGCGCTTCTTTGATCCAGCCCAATTCAAAAAAATAAATAAAAAAAAAAGAAAAAAAAAACTTGCGTCTTCTTCTTCACACACACTTTTATTTACACAAAAAACACAAATTGATTGTAGATCCGAAAAAAAGAGAAAATGAAAGAAATCTGACAAGGATGTCAGAAACTTAGCTCGGCGTGCAGACGTGTAAGTGTGAAACAGCGAACGGTGCCGAGGGGAGTGCGGTGCAATAACGAAAACGGTGAGCTCCAGCGAGCCTCCAGCGTGGAATGGCGAGCTCTCACGACATGCTGCACCCTGTGCTCTTATTACTACTTGACAAGAACCAATAAATATTACTAGTATGGCAACGGTCGCCGCGTTGCGGGCGTGCCTGTTTATTTTTTCCATAGTGTAATTGAACAATATCAAACTACAGTATATTTTATTTCTTAACATAAATATATCCATAGCTAACAGACTTACAAATATACTAACCTATATGCCTAAGTGCACTTGCAATATTTTCCGGAATGCTCAACTGCGTACTCGACAGAAGCTCGGCAGGCAACATCTTTGGTAGTCTTTGGACATTCAGAATTTTGTGGATACAAATATAGCATCAATCTTCCTGCCCCCACCTAACAACATCAACAATAATAAATAAAAGTTTAAGAATGACTGTCCATTTTCAATTGAATAAGAAACATGTGTAACTTAGTTCGATACTGACCTTGACGGGCTGCTTGCAAGCGAAGGATAGGCATTCTAGAACCACTCATAAAGTCCTCAAGAATAATCAAGCGATTCAAATAATCATATGAATACCTAACCTCGTTGTAGAACTTGCAGTTTAATTAACTTGCAAGTTAATCCACTGATTTTTTAACCAAGCAATATACACTATAAACAATGAACCAAGCAAGTTCTACCTGTCTAACTGGTTGTATGGTTAACATCTATCGGACTATCCACAAGCATATCTTGTATATTCAATTCACTCCATATCAGTGCATTAATCATGCTTGGTTTCTCATTGAACATGATGTGGCAAAAAGAGAAAAGGGTGACAGGTAGAAGTACTCGACAAATTTCCTGCAAAATAGAAAGCCAATTGCATATTAGAATGCCATTACATAGGATTGACTAATAATAGTATCCGTGCAACAGCAAAGAAACATGAGTTGCTATAAGAAAAGTCAATTTTTTTATAGCAATCAAAATACTCATGAGAGGTTAAACGTTGGATAATAGCATAGAATGCTATAAAACCTGCATACTGATGAATGGGTTGGGTCAGGGGTAAAATATCAGTTAGAGAAACTTCCACCCCTTTGTCCCATTTTCTTTAGCTAAATATACCCATTTGATATGTCAGATAATATATAACCCTAATTGAAACATTGAACTATTAATTTGGTTGCAACTGCCACCTCTATCAATCACTTAAGGAGTATATACCTGTTCATGCATAGTGGTTCGCCTGTCTCTTTGTCATAACTCAAAACTTCCACCTCAAGAATTGCAGCTTTACCTAAAAGAAGAAACATTATTCAAAAAATTGTAGCTTCATCTAATGGCATGAGAAATTGAGAAGTAAAACATCATTTTAATGATGTTACTGTTGACTACTTTTATTAGCGCACATGGATAGACAGAATAAAATAGCATCTTCTTAGTAGCTCTTTCAAACCTTTATCTTGCAAACCAATGATGCTCGCATTGTTTTGCATCTGCAAAGCAAACTTAACAATAAAAAAGTCAATAACCCAAAGAATTCTACAGCAATAGATATATCAATAACCAAACGCAAAGAAACTCTAAAACCTATAGGATGTAAAGAAAACACAAATTCAAAACAACCTTAACGGCCACCATTTATACCTACCATAGCAGGCCTTATAACAGGTCCATCAAATACATTGTACACTTCATGAGCTTCTGGATAATATCCAAAAACTATGTACGACACCTCTTCATCATGCATAAGCACAACTTCTGCAACTACAGGAGCTAGCAAACCAAATTTCGTAATTAGTTTCGCCACTAAGCAAGATAAAATATTACATAAACAAATAATAACTTATCTTTCACACCTAGACTAACATAATTACGCTAACATTACCAGTTTCGAACTCTCCAAAGAAACATTTTGTAACGCACTTCTACTATATGAAATCAGCGGCGAACTCACATCCCAAAGAAACATTTTGTAACCTTGTATATAGGCTTACGAACTTATTTGACTGGCCTTATATATCATAAGCCTACTTTTCGATTTTTTTCCCAGTTTATGAGCTTATTTTCATGTTCAATGGGATGTTTGTGTAAGCTTATTTATTGGGCTTACAAGCTTATTGATAGTCTGATAAGCTTAGCAGCTCACTTTTTCAGGCTTATGAGCTTATTCATTTGACCTTAAGAACTTTATAAGCTCATAAGTTCAAGTGGATAACCTCATAAGCACACAAAAGTGAGCTTGTCAAATTTTCAGTACGCTTCTAACTTCTAGGTCCATCCAATAAGGTTAGACAAACACGCACTAAAGACATAATAAGCTCATAAGAACAAAAATATCATCTTATGATATATAAACCAAACGAAACCAAATACTCTCATAACCCCAAAAATAAGATTAACCAAACACCCAAAGCAGTGGAAGTAGATTTGCCACATCCACTGGTGCCATAAAGTATATATCATCACTGGTGCCACAATTACTGTTTCGGTAAGGTCAGGATAAGCGTTTAAAAGTTTGATAGATAAGCATTATGGTATATTAAAATCTTAAGGTTCTTCAAATTACCAATTTGCAGTAGGATCAGATCTGTGCAAATGATTTCCTCTCCCAAAATTGTTGAATATGCCTGCCTACAACTTTTGCCGCTGTCCCCAACTAAACCTGGAACATCACAGAAATATGATTGAAAGTGTTGAACCTGGAACATCACAGTACTGCAAAATGATTTAAAATAGTAGGGTTGGACCCTAAAATAGTTATAATGAAAAGTATATGCAATCCCAAACACCCCTAAACTTATTCAAGAACAGACTTGTTTGTGTGCTTACATACCTTATCTCCTCTTTAGGCCATATTTTGACTCGAATAGATGTCAAAGAATCCTCTGATTTCCTTTCAAGAACCTGCATTTAAACAAACTAAACAACCACTTATGAGTTTACTCTTGAACGCTAGTCCTGCATTTAAACAAATTAAGCTATCATTTATGAGTTTAGTTTTTCATGCTAGTCCAAATCAGTTTAGATACAAACTACATCGGAAGTTACTTTTGTTTGCCATTGATATAAAGCATTCAACAAATGGATTCTTATCCCATCCACGTCCAAACTGTGACTAGTTGCAAAGAAGAACATGTAGTCCATGCAAAATTCTACTTAATTCAATTTAAAAATCTTAGATTATGTATGTGAAAAATAAAGGATCATTACTTTTGGTTACACGATGTAAGGAGGGCAATACGGATACATAATTGTTTTAAGGTTTGCCTTGTGAAGAGCTTACGAAACTGCAGAAAAGCATACTGCAAACAAAACAAACACACATCAATAAGAAGTATATAAAAGAATAACACGAACCAAACGCAATTACATATAAACGTGAGTACGTTTTTCGCACCATCAACTACAATTGTTTCATTACAAAATATAGCAACCCGAGATAAGATAAAGTTTCATTACCTGATCTAAGATCGCCGAATCATTCGGTACTGCCACCGGTGGCACTTCTCATCATACACAAATTAGCATTTAAACTAATATTTTTTCATGTTCGAACCGTACTGATCTTGGTGCTTATATAGCAGGCTAGTAAAAGATGAGGCTCAGATATGCACATATAGAATCGACTTTAAACACACGTCATGGGTGCAACCACAATTCTGGTTGCCCAGCCAAGTAACCATCGTCGAAAAAATGTCGCCTTAATAACATGGCTGCAAATTACCAATGAAAAAGGTAATTTCAGGAAGGGAGTAAAACTAAGATTTGGGCTCAGAAAACGTCATCTGACGTCGTCAGTACACATAAAATGGGCACTGGATTAATTTCATTCAGAAATCAATTTGGGTCACCATGGCTGCAAAACAGACCCAGACTCATAGTTATCATTCATACTATGCCTTCTAGCCATTGCCCTACCACAACACATTCGGATCTTGAACGACCCATTTCGTTTCACCCAAATTATAGCAATCATCATAGCCCATTATCTTAATTAATTACTGAACTTCCAACGAAAAAAAAGTGGAATTCGTGTGGGCCTATAAGCGGGCTTATTATCAACCCGGTTTCATTTTCCACAAACACAACAACAACCGCCTTCTATGATCCGGTTTTGTTTCTATAACCCATATCATGCAGCAATTCATCATGTGGAGGTTGCTGAGGCAATTTTTTTTCGCACTCTGTCATTCTTCCACATTATGCAGCAATTCATCATACGCTATTATATTATATATATGATTAAATCAAAATCAATACGACGTCGGATTGCTTTTGGGTTTCCCGGCAAAATGCTTGGCTACCGAGGCCCGTTTATTTTGTATATATACATAGCATTATCACCTGAATGGATTAGGTACACGACATCTGTCGTATATGTCTTATGGTAGACAAAACTTAGATTACCCGATGCCTTGGTTGCAGAAATTGAGGGTGCTGAGGCGATTGTCTATCGCACTCTACCATCCGTCCATGTTTTGCATCCAGGTAAATTGGGTCAGAGCCAGGACACGGACATTATCAAGTTTGTATGAACCCACTACCATTCATGTAAGACCCTTAAAAGGCCAGACATAACGAAGGCAAAAAAACAGCAGTTGTTGCGTTACCATAAACGGCTAAACGGTCTGCCAAAGTATGATCTCGACATAACTCGAATCAATAAATAGCCTGAAAACCAACAACAGAATAGCTAAATCATACAAGTAAACCTAGAATCGAACTAATCAAAAGCGAAAAAGTATAACCCCCAATATTTCACATAAAACTATACTCATAAATAACTATTAATAAGTTTACCCAAAAAAACCCTATAAATAAATATTCCAGGTGTTATACTTCAAAATAAGATGCAAAAAACCAATGGTAATTGTGTGCTCTGCGCAAACTTTTGAGCAACCCGCAACATAAAACTAATCATGTGACATGGTCGGAGCTGCATAGACACAATTAGGCTCACCTTAGGATGAATGTATAAGAAAAATAATGCAACCACTAACATACTTGCAACTGGTACATGTGGTGTGTCATTGTTAGCCTAGTTTCATTCAGAAATCAATTAGGCTCACCTTAACAGCCCTGGAACATGGCGTTTTCCCTTGATGTTTTATGTTTATTAGTTGCAACATACATGAGATAAGTACAAAGGTACCAAAATGATGTTGGGATACAAAATCAGACAAAAGTGTTTAGGAGAGTAACAAACCATCCCATTTTTTTAACTATGCCATCCCAAAAGTATTTAGGAGAGTAACAACCCATCCCATTTCTACTCGACAACATATATTTCGTATGGTAATTCCAAATTTAAACATCAATGGTTAGTCCATTTTTTTACCATTTAGGGTCAGCCAATCGTTAAGATCTTCTCCATGGGTTAGGTGCATGGTTCACTTCAAATTTCTATTACCCACAGTCACCTATAATAGACAAACACAACCCGTGAAGAGTTAAAAAGTTAAAGTGCAAGATGCGAAGGATCAGAAACAAAGAACATAGCAATAATGGAAGCACAGAATATTGATACACTCATTACACAGTTAAATAACTAAATGTATTCTACTAATTGATGAGATAAGATCAATACCTTTCTTTAGCATCACAATTAACCCTATTTAAATTAGCTTTCCGATTATACGCCAATAAATTCTACAACAAATCACAGTATGATCAATAACATAGACGTTGGATTAATAGGTGTGGCGTTTAACGGATTAATAAACATACCTTTTAAAGCATCAGCTTCTTCACCTGCAAAAAACAAATTGATTGTTTTATAAAAAAAAATTGCAAAACCATCTTAATCATCATAATGAGGAAAAGTGGAAAACTCACCCAAGGTCCATTATACTCCTGAAGCACATCCTGCACATAAACATCGATGTTCCTCAACGACAAAAAAACACAAACCACAAAACCATTACCCCATATTAGATTAACAAACACAAATTATATCATTAACCAAGAATGAAAAACACAAATTAAGACCACCCCTAAAATAAAATATTCCTGGTTCATTACCAGTTTATTTCTTTACTCCTCCCATCAAACCACAAAGACAATCAAACCCTAATCTTGATTTAAAATAAAAATCAAAAAAAGGAAGAGGAACATACCTATCTGCTGCTAACCGATGAACTTAAACCATGAACCCTTTTTTTGGTATGTAGGTCTACGGCAGAGCATCACCACACCACCACCATCTTGGATCATCAGTCCATAATCATGACTACCGCAGATATTAGGGCTAATGAATCCTGCCACTGTGGAGGAATGTAATATGAGTTGCTTTGTTGATTGACTATCGATTACAATACAGGGAGCTATATATGCCCATAATACAAAAGTATTTAAAGGAACTATTAAAGTCATCCTAATCTCCAGCTAGAATACACTAGGACAATATCAATTACAATAAATCACTTGATAAGATCAAATCAATATCAATAAATATAGAGCTAACACTCCCCCGCAGTTTGAGCGGGAGGGCAACGAATACTCAAACTGGAACGGAACTCTTCAAATAATGCGAATGGCAGACCTTTAGTAAAAATGTCAGCATACTGATGTCGAGAAGGTACATGCAGAACACGAACGTGACCAGCAGCTACTAAATCTCGAACAAAATGAATGTCAGTCTCTATATGCTTCGTACGCTGATGCTGAACTGGATTAGAAGACATATAGACTGCACTGACATCGTCACAGTAAACAAGCGTAGCAGAAGATAACGGAGTATGTAACTCTCGAAGTAGATTCCGTAACCAACAGGTTTCTGCAATAGCATTGGCAACCCCACGATACTCTGCTTCTGCACTAGAACGAGAGAGTCGGTTGCCGTTTAGAAGACCAAGAGAGTAGGTTGTTGCCAAGAAAAACACAGTAGCCTGAAGTAGATCTCCTGGTGATAGGCGACCAGCCCAATCCGCATCAGAATAAGCAACCAATGATGAAGTAGAAGAAGCAAATAGCTGTAACCCATAGTCTAAGGTACCCCGAATATACCACAAAATCCGTTTGAGAGCCGAGAAATGGGGCTCTCGATGTTCATGCATATGAAGACACACCTGCTGAAGTGCATATGATATATCTGGGCGAGTAAAGGTGAGATACTGAAGAGATCCCGCAAGACTCCGATATAAAGTAGGATCAGATACCAGATCACCATCATCCCCTAGTTTAGACTCAGTGTCAACAGGAGTCCGACAGGGATTACAGTTAGCCATATGTGCTCTCTCCAAAATCTCAATAGCATACTTCTTCTAAGATAAAAACAACCCTGAATAATCACGTGTGACAGAGATACCCAGAAAATAGTTAAGTGGACCTAGATCTGTCATAGCAAACTCCTGATGTAAGGATCCAATTACTCGCTGCAACAAACTCTCAGAAGAAGATGTAAGTACAATATCATCAACATATAATAACAGGAAAGCAGTATCAGTCCCCTGTCGGTATATAAATAAAGATGAGTCACAACGACTATGAGAAAACCCAACCCGAGTGATATAAGATGCGAACGCTGAAACCAAGCTCTAGGGGCCTGCTTGAGCCCATATAGAGACCTCTGTAGTAAACATATATAATCGGGGTGCACAGGGTCCCGAAACCCCGGAGGCTGATGCATATAAACTGTCTCAGATAAATCACCATGTAAGAAAGCATTCTTGACATCGAGCTGATGAATCAGCCAATGTCGAGAAGCAGCTAAACTCAGAACAGTCCGAATAGTGCCCGGTTTAACAACTGGACTAAAAGTCTCATCTACATCAATCCCCTCTAACTGATTACTACCATTGGCTACCAGACGATCCTTGTAACGACTAAGGGTGCCGTCAGCCAAATACTTGTGACGAAACAACCACATGCAGCGAATAATGTTGGTATCTGTGGGTCGTGACACTAGAGTCCAAGTTATGTTTTTAATGAGTGCAGTGTATTCATCACGAATAGCATTCTGCCAATTTGGATCACTAAACGCACCGCGATAAGATTTTGGTAATGGTGAGACCGAAGACACATGCATGTTAAGACGCTGAGTGGGACGGTTAGTCATGACACGATAGCGTGTGACCATGGAGTGAGTCGATACAGGGTTTGGGTTTTGAGGAGGATATGGGATAATTTGTGGGTTTTGATTACTGGAATTGGTGTTGGTGGTTGAGGTGGTGATGATGGTTCAGGGGCTGCTTCCTGTTGGATGGTGGGTGGAGTTATGGGTGTGGTTGGTGCATTAGTGGGTTGATGTACAGGAGGTTGAACAATGGTGGTGGGTGGAATGAATGGGGGGTATATATCGGGTGAATCTTCCAAGAAGGTGTAGTTAGATGCTGTTGTCGGTTTTGAAGTGCCATATGGGAAGACGGTTTCATCGAAAGTTACGTGACGAGATATAATGATTTTGTTGGTGTTTAAGTCAAAGCAGTGATACCCACGGTGATTTGAAGCTTGACCCAAATAAATGCATGGAGTGGCGCGCGGTTCAAGTTTGTGATTGGGGTATAGGTGAGGGTAACAAAGGCACCCAAAAGTGCGTAAGAGGCTATAATCTGGGTTTTAACCAAATAGATGGGTGTAGGGGATTTCATTTGCAATAGCGGTTGAGGGTAGAATATTGAGTAAGTGAATAGCCATATTTAGAGCTTCAACCCAAAATGTAGGCGGCAGATTGGCTTGAAAAAGTAGGGTACGGATGAGATTGTTAATGGTGCGGATCATACATTCGGACTTGCCGTTTTGTTGTGATGTTTTTGGGCATGAGAAGCGAAATTGTATTCCATTGTCAGCAAAAAGTTTGTGGTCACGGTCATCGAATTCACCGCCATTATCACACTGAAGAGACCTAATTTCACACTTCAACTGAGTGTGAACATAGTTATGGAATAACACAAATTTAGATAGCACATCAGACTTATTAATTAAAGGATACACCTAAACAAAATGTGAATAATGATCCAAGAATAAGACATAATATTTAAAACCCGACATGCTCGGAATTGGTGACATCCAAATATCCGAGTGAATGATGTCAAAACAAGCATTAACAATAGTATCGGAACTAACAAATGGAAGTCTAACATGTTTGCCAAGCTGGCAAGCATGGCAAAGCACAGGAGGCTTCTCCTTATTACATGAAATAAAATTATTTGAGACGAGACGACGTAGCACTTCGCTTCCTGGATGTCCAAGACGCTGATGCCACGTATGTTGACTGACGAGAAGGGCTTGAGGAATGGGAGACGGGGCCGTGACTGGGTAAAGATCACCTGTGCTATCACATCGGAGCAGTACCCGTCGAGTCATGAAATCCTTAACAGAAAAACCAAACGCATCAAATTCAACGGTGCAGTTATTATCTTTTACAAATTGACGAACAGATATTAATTTTTTGACAATATGAGGGGTAATTAGGACATTATTTAGATGAAGTGGCCGGAATGGAGTTGGCAAAATGCTACGACCCGTATTGGTGACAGGAATAGAATGCCCATCACCAACCGAAACGGATGGATACATGCACCTATTAAAAACAAGACTAAGACTATTAATTGAAGCATTTAAATGTGAGCTCGCACCTGTATCCATGTTCCAGGCACTGGCAGTGGGGTCATGTAGAGTCTCGGTAGTGAAAGCATGAGGCAAAATAGTTTCCTGTCCTGGAGGTGTCGTGGGTCCCATAGGAGGAGCTGTAGGAGCAGTAGTTGTTGGTGGTATTTGAGGGGCAATAAGGGTGGGCTGTTGTGGGCTATTAACAGCATGTTGGGCCTGGTAATTTGGTGAGGGGTATGATGGACTGGTGTAGTGGAGCAAAGGAGTGCCATGGGTCGGTAAATAACTAAACCCAGGTGGGGGTCCAGTGGGGCGGGTATGAGGTGTAACAAGGGGGTAGTTTAGTGGACCTAAAGTTGGGTTGGGTGTAGTGTAATAGGCTTATGGTCCAACAGGCAAGTGGTGGGTAGTAGGTTGTGTTCCAGAGACATGGCTAATATTGCCATTCAATCCCAATCGACTAAGCAGTTTCAATACCACTTCCTCAGTATCATTTTTAGGTTTAGACTCAAGGCTACTCGTGGTTGTTTTAACTTGATTATCATGCACAAATTTACACCCAACGCCATAACGACACGACCCTTTAGCAAAATTTATACAAGGCCTCCACGATTTAACTTGGGGATTAGTTGGAGTTCGATGCATACCTTTTTCAGCCATTAGCACTAATGGAGAGGAGGATGATGAGTCAACCGCTAGTGCAGGCGATTTGGACTTCAACCTCATCTCTTCGGTGATGAGCATGGCGCGTGCGGTCTTGAAATCAGTAAATGTATCTTTGTAATGCATATAACCACACACCTGATTGTACTTTTCTGGGAGACCGTCTATGGCATAATGGACTACATCTTCATCACTAACAGGCGATTCAAGGCTAGGAAGGATTGTCATAATTGATTCAATTTTCTGAAAATACGCCTCCATGCTTAAAGTTCCAAGCTTGATTGACCGTAATTCCGTCTTCAACACCGAAGTTCGTGACCGCTTGTTGTCTTTCACAAGGTCACTAATAAATTCCCAGGTCGCCCGTGCGGATTTGGGTCGAGCATTGACCAACCGTTTTTGTATTGAATTTTGTATTGAATCTGATAGAGTCGAAAAGATCCAAGAGAGGATGATCTTGTCGACCTTTTGCTCTTCCGGTGTGAGAAGAGTGGGAGTAATAGTAGTTACCCCATTGGTAGTGCCATGAATAAACTTGGAGACATCAAAGCTTTCACATNCCGTGCGGATTTGGGTCGAGCATTGACCAACCGTTTTTGTATTGAATTTTGTATTGAATCTGATAGAGTCGAAAAGATCCAAGAGAGGATGATCTTGTCGACCTTTTGCTCTTCCGGTGTGAGAAGAGTGGGAGTAATAGTAGTTACCCCATTGGTAGTGCCATGAATAAACTTGGAGACATCAAAGCTTTCACATAATTGTTCAAAGAAAAACTGCCAAGATCCATAGTTCCAATCATCAAACTCAAGTTTGACGGGAACCCGGGTCATGAGGTGATGATGAGTAAAAGCCGACAACTTGTCCGAGAGGGGAATAATGGGAGTCTCTGTTGAGCCGGTCATGATGAAGGGTAGTTGAGATTTTAGTGGGTTGTTTTAGGGTTTTTGAGGGGTATACTGATCTGGTACGTGGGAACAGTGGGGAGTTTGAGGGATTGTATGGGGAATAAGGATGTTGAAACAAATTATGTAAGAGCAGAAATTAAAAACAACAAACACCAAGATTCGTGACCTAGCACGAATAACAGATAATTATATTTGAGTGTGGATTTGTGACGTTAGCACAAATCACCATCACTGTGAATAAGATAGCCAGATTATAAAGTTATGTTTTGTTTTGGATCGGTTCTGTTGTTGGCTCATGATACAATGTGGAGGAATGTAATATGAGTTGCTTTGTTGATTGACTATCGATTACAATACAGGGAGTTATATATGCCCATAATACAAAAGTATTTAAAGGAACTATTAAAGTCATCCTAATCTCCAGCTAGAATACATTAGGACAATATCAATTACAATAAATCACTTGATAAGATCAAATCAATATCAATAAATATACAGCTAACAGCCACATCCTTCGATCATCATCAGCAGCAGATATTTGTGGAACGAATGAATCCTGCCACATCCTTCGATCATCAACAGTAGAGATTTGTGGAATGTTCTAGGTTTGTCATGTTAATTAACAAATGATATACTATATACGGGCCACACACAAACTGGGTCAGTTGGGCTAGGAAACAGGCCAAGGACATGGGCCAGAGTTTTTGGCGCGAAAATGGGAGGGCGGGAAAACGGGCGGACGCAATAGGGCGTCGTACTTAATGGGAATTATATAAATAGATAATGTAATTTTAAAACTAGCATCTGAATAAAAAAATCAGCATGCTTTTCAAAAGACAGTTATCTTTGCAAAATATACCATTTATGAATCTTTCAATTATTAAACTAATATACCTAAATAAGTATTCCTTATTGTTTAGGAGAAGCACAAGTTTTTTATATGTTTGTCTTTCGTATATAATCCAAGAAAGGCCTAGTCAACTAAAATGACTTGCTAACCACCCTAAAAAAGCAACTGGCTAGAATTATTGATATAGAAGAAATTTCACCTACTGCAAATAAGACTTGGACTTTTTGCATCTCATCCCAACTTCATCTTTGCTATATTACCATCTCAGTTATTAGACGGGTTCCGCACTTGCAATTGCTCAAAACACTATATTTGATTTTTCTCATTAAATCATTCTTTCATCAACGTATAATGGATTCCATCATGAAGGAGTTTGAACATCTAGTAGTCAAACTGGAGGAGGTCAAATCAGCCACTGAAAACTTTAATGACACCAAAATTATCGGAAAGGGTGGTTTCGGAAATGTATATGAAGGAGAACTATCTCAATCAAGGGGGAAAACTAAGGCAGCTTTTAAGCGTTTAGATCGTAAACATGGGCAAGGTAACCCTCAGTTCTGGAAGGAAGTCATGATGCTTTCCCGTTACAGCCATGAAAATCTCATCTCTCTCCTTGGATATTGCAACGAGGGTGGTGAGATGATTTTGGTGTATGAGCATGCATCTAATGGTAGCCTTGATCGTCATTTGAGTTCCACTACTCTCACGTGGACTCAACGTATTAAGATATGCCATGATGCTGCAAAGGGACTATGTTACCTTCATGAGGATAAAGGTAATCATCATAGAATTCTTCACAGAGATATAAAAAGTTCCAACATTCTATTGGATGAGAACTGGAAAGCTAAAATCTCTGACATGGGACTGGTAAAAGTAGGACCTGCTCATCAGTATACGTTTTTAATCACCGATATTGTGGGTACACTTGGTTACATTGATCCAATGTATTTGCGCATGGGCTGACGTATACTCTTTTGGTGTTGTCCTTTTTGAAGTATTATGTGGAAGACTATGTTTTGATTATAGCAATCATAGTGGGAATATAGTGCATATCTGGAAACAACGATACGAAGAGAATAAGTTAGATGAGATTATCTTTAAAGATGATCTTGTGCAAGCATTGGATCAGAGTTCTTTGGAAATGTTTTCAAAGATTGCCTTTCAATGTTTGCAGGAATCACGTGAAAAGCGACCAAAGATGTCTGATGTTGTGGAAAAACTAGAGATAGCACTCAAATCCCAGGAGCCTGTTGATCTCATACTAAAGGAGCATGAAGAGATAGTTAAGGCTGTGGTACCTCCTCTGATCTACAGATCTGTAGAGGAACTCAAAGTGCTTCTCTCCAAAGGAGTCATCCTTAATGGCGGCAAAAAGGTAATTAACTACTCTGCTTGAAGTTTCTTTTGAATTTTTCTTTTTTTGAGAAATGGCAAATTTAGATTTATAGGTTAGCTTAATTATATTATCGAAATTTATATGATTAATACAAAATAAAGATTGTGTAGGAAGATCACCCTACAATAGCTTTCATTCAGTTTAGTATGTGCTACTAATGGATGGTAGCAGTTTTCATGAGTTTCAAGTTAATAAAAATAAATCATTCGACGCATTATCTGTTATTATTTCTAGATTCATATATATCTACAAACCTAAATACATACACCATCTATAGAATTTGCAACTAACTTAACACAAAACAAAATATGGAACACTGTTATCAACCATCAACGGCAAAGCCGCTTACATACTTGACTTGGGCCCAATTCCCTTGACCCAATTTACGCCCTGATTCTCATATTGTAAACCCAATAATTCGTAACTTTATTTTAAATTGGACGTGTAGTGGCTGTCTATAACTGAGAAGGGGGAACATATTGAAAGGATTTACATTGAAGTGTGTCTAAATCCCACTGTGATCCAAGCTGAAAGTCTAAAACATCCGTCTGATTATGGCATTGTTAATTCAAGGTGACGTATCATATTCCTATCCCTTTTGTTTGGAACAGTGAGTGAGTTATGCATTTAGTGAAAGGTTAATAACCTATTTAGTTTGTCATTCTTTAATTCTTCTTTATGCAGATTTCCAGGGGGGCGATGTTATGAATATAATTCTAGATTCAAAGCACGTGTGAGAGGTGAATACTTGACACCACAAATCTCATACACTTGACACCACAAATCTCATACACGGTAAACCTTGTCTTCCGATATACTTATGAATCGGATGTCAATTCATATATCCCCTTCGGATACAAAATAGATGGAGAGATTGAGACAAAAGTTTTCATTATTTACCCTTCTATACATATGAGAGAAGATGGATGGTTCATTGCTCCATTGTATCACTTTACAAGCCAAAACACTACTGCAAACCTTCAATTTGAGTTTGAATACCGGTGGACCAGTCTAATAGTCACTGGCATCGAGTTCCAACTATCCGAAGAAAAAGTAAGCCATTTATTGTCAATGGTTATGTAATTTATAAAAGATGTAAAGAAAAAATGACACTTAACCCGATGTATGGCTCTCTTGCTTGGATATGTCATTACATAGGTGGAACTTCACGTGTTTGAAGAGTACCAATACATCATTGAGGCTGCCTCACAATCTCTCGTCTACAGATCCCTTGGTGAACTTAAACATATTCTCTCCATAGGAGTCCACCTTAACGGATACAAAACGGTATTCAATTGGTTATGTCTACTTATAAGCCCCACGGTTCCACCACTTTGAATTTTCTATTTATTATATTTTAATAAAATTAATATGAAACCAACTAATTACTAATTATACAGTGGTTTTCACTTAATGAGAAAGGAGAACACTGTCACATGATATCCATGAATGTCTGTTTGATTCCAAATGAAGATTCCACTCCTCGATATGAGTCTCATTATTGGTCAAGCTGACTCGTCATACTCAGACTTATCCATATTGTTTCATAAGTATATACAAGTTGATGCATTATTCTTTGCTTCTTCTTCTTCATGCAGATTTCCAGGGGGCCTTTATGAAACAAACAAAAAGGGATTCAAAACACACGTCAAGACTCAATTACTGTCTCCATCAATCACATATACCGTCAACCTTGTATTTTACGTTGATCAAGCATATGTAGACCTCAAATACAGATTAAGAGGGGAGACAACAACTTCTACTGTGTACCTTGCAAATAAAAGAGAAGTTGATGGGTTGTATATGGTTGAATTGTATCAATTCACTAGCGATGGGAGTATTGTTGATCTTGAAATTATTTTTGAAAATTCTGGAACCAATTTATACGGAGTAGAAGGCATAATGTTTCAGCCCCTGGAAATAGTAAGATGACAAATACTGGTTTAATCATCTTAGTCAATTTTTAATTATCATGTTATTATTCTTACGGAACAGGTAAACAACTACTATAATCATTTGAATTAACAGCGGCTAAAAGGTTGGGTCTGGTAATAGGTCAAAATTGGTTTGGGTCAAAACGGGCCATTTGGGTAGGACGTACGGGTTGAAAAATGAACTGGAAATGGAATTTTAGATTTCCTAAAAACTGATGAAAAGTCAAAGAACGATAAAAGGTTTATAAAAGATATGAATCATATTTTATAGCTATAACTAAAAATTATAAACCAATTACTTTCTAAAAATAGGTGGAAGATCACGTATCAAAGAAGGACAAGGTGGAGAACATCCAAACCGTATCAGAATCAGACACTTATTGGGAAAAAAAAATTGCTGAATGATTATGAAGAAATACTCAATTTGTCAAAAGATAGTTTGCCATGGACAACGAATAAAGAACTCTACTCAATTCTCAGAAGAGGTTTCCTAATCGACAATGGTCAACAGGTATATTTTATAGGAATTATAAGACTACTGTCATTTTTTCAAACCTATTTTAAATGTAATATTCCTACACTTACTTATCTATATGGATTGATAGTTGTTCGCTGTTGATAAAAATGGGAAGAAATGTTTAATGCTATCTGCAAGAGTGACTTGGGTAATAGATGATAAGAACTCAGCTTGCAAGTCGTCCCATGAGTCAAGGTTCTTTCTCTATTTTTTCAATCAAGTTTTCTTGTAATAGTTTATATGTTATTCATATTTGTCCACACCACTTTGGAACTTCCTACGAATACAAACACTTTTATGAATCTTTATTTTGCACTCAACTGGGATATTATAAGGGCAGAAATATTTAAATTCTAGTTTGGTAGTGCTTATCTACCTTGAGTGAGTGACAAGGATAACTCCCATGATAATCCATATATTAATCGACTGAGTATCAAATCTATACAATTAGAAAATTCATTTTACACAACTATCTTCACAATTCAAACCATCACCACAATATAATGATAACAATTTTCAGTGGCTTCCAAGAACACAGCTCTATTGATCTTTGTTTCCTCTATTAGACTTCTGAATATTCATGCGCACATTCCACAGCTTTGCTACATGGAGGACTGCCTCTATTGGCTTCTCTTTAAAACTCATTAGCTTAACCTTTGTAGTCTCAACAATCCTTGCATAAAACTCGTAAATGCTTGATGACTTGAGCCTCATTCTATTTATCTAAGTTTTCCAATCCGGCACCTCCTTGATTCTTTGGTTTACAAATATTTTTGCATGCCACGTTAGCTCTGACTTTAATAATTCATTGACACCATAGGAAATCTTTCAAAATATTTTTTTTAACTGTTTTAGGAAGCATGATACTAAAGCCCAGTGAATATGAATAGACTCAAGAACATAAGCTTATGAAAAGCTTTAAAGAGATCCATAAACCTTAATTTTGTACCCACAGTATGCCAAAGCTTCATAGGACTTTGGTTTGGTGTGTGATGGGATGTAAATTTTCCATTGACCAATTCCACTCAGTTTTAATGTTATTACTGTTTGATGGCATGTGTTATGACCACCAATTAAACATTAAACATAAGCAACTTAACGCATTAGTAGGCTTCTACTACTTGAAAACCTTAAACACTTTCCGAATCTATTACATATATGACGATTTTTTTCCTGCAGATTTGGAGAAGTGATTGTAATAAATGCTGGTGACGAGTTCGAAATTAAGGGAGAAATCAAATCTGAAGTAGTATTACCTAAAACAAACTATGCCAGTTACCTTGTCTACAAATTACCAGAAAACCAATCCACATTTGAGGCTCCTTTATGTGTGTGGAAAGAAGGTGTTTTATGTTATCCAGACTGGTATATCTATTTAGTAACTCCTCCACACACCCCAGTTATCGGACCGAAGTTTGATGAAAATACCAACAACCCACTGTATAGATACAAAGGGAATGCCATTCCGCAACAGAGGACCGATGGTTGGATGGAAGTCAAAGTATGGGAGTTTCAAACTACCACCAAAAAAGTTGCTATGCATCTTTATTTTAAGCATCCTGGTGAGAAGAATCTAAAGGGGCTCATGGTACAAGGAATCGAGTTTAGACCCATATAGATGCTCTTTTTTTTTTGGCGACACTCAAGTATAAGGACAATGATATGTTTGGTACGGTTAAATGCCTTTTCCAAAAATATTTGATAAGGATAAAATAAGTTTTTTAATTTAATTTCTTGTATTTGGTAATCAAGGCTCTAAAAGGGTCTAAACGGGATGTTAATTATAGGGTGCGGGGTTTAATTTTTTTTAATTAAAAAAAATATATATATATATATTTGAATTTTAAATGAAATAACTGTTGCATTCAAACGGTAACTCATTGAGGAAACGGCAAACACAAGAGCGGTGAGCTAAGCCGGTGTCACAGCTACCATTTGGCGGCGCCGAATGCCACGCCATGTCGGATTAGGCGAAGGTTTTCGTCGTTTGTACCATTGCCTCTTAGGTTATTGTATGTGGCCTCAACTTTAAGACTACGTTTAATCGCTGTTAATTATATAGCACCTTCATCCAAAGTATTACTTTGATAAGAATGTTTAACTATAAAAACAATCTCAGATGGTATTATAGATTTCATCATGCATACATTCTCACTTGCTAAATTATTGAACATATGACTATTTCATTTCTACTTAATTCATAGGACTTTGATGATGACAATTTGTCTACACTTTAAGTGTTGTCTTTGTTCTACTTCGACCTCCCCACTTTTGTTCTATTTTGATGATGCACAAGTAATCATAGCATGACCATTCATGGTTAACAGACTTGTGTGCAACTTTCAGCCTGTTTGGCCAAACCTACAACAACAACAACATACCTAATCCCGCAAAAGCGAGGTATGGGCTGTTTGGCCAAACCTGTTCCCTTTAATCTTAGCTTTGTGTTTTGACCTGTTTGAGAGGAGGGGGAAAAAAAAAATCCTAGATCCTAGAACTATATATGTGCAAGATATTATTGACATACCTGTAGGGTAAAAATGTAAGCTGATTCCCGACGCCTTTGCCAAAGCCTTCCAGCAAACAATTGAGTGCCTGCACCGAACCTGTATACTTACAGAGCACTGTAAAAATGGCATGTCCCGCAAGGTACCACAGCTTTTTAGACTCCACCGAGCATCCTTGGTCTACTGAGTACCAAACATCCCTGCTGCAGCAGCACACTTGGTACCGAACAAACCGTTGTTCACAATCTCAACCAACAACTGGTATAATACCTTCATCTTTCAGACTTTCACGTTGTGGATCTGTATAAAATGAGATGATTCTATAAATTAGACAACTAAACTTCACCGACTTATTCAGTATATGTCAACGTGCTATACAAAAGCAATCATTTTCGAAAGGTGCGGGGAACACAAAAAGGGTTTAAAAGTTAAGCACTTAAGCCAATACCAAAAAAAAACACATACACTGAGACTATGTTTGAACTCACCTGTTTGCAAACTTATTTAGAATTTCCAGATGTTCTTGCATAATTTAGCAACCCGTCAAACGGTCAAAGCTTCCATCTTTACCCTCTATAGAGTAGAGACACCTGCACTCACAGAGTAGCACTCAGTAAAGCGTCCAGGATGCGTAAAAAATATATAAAATGTAAAAGTTTTCTTACGTTTTCAATAAATCTCGATATTCAAACTCTTCACTTCTTTATCGTTCGCCTTATCATTATGAGTCATCAGAAAGATGGTAAATCCACACAAATTGACAAAACAAATCTTTTTTGAATTGAAATACTGACATGATTTGAAGTTACTAACCTTTTGATCCTTGATGGTCCCTGGATTAAAAGATGATCGAGAATAAAAACAGGGTTTTGATAGGAAACAAGACATGTATGTGTACAGCCTAATTTGATTCATGGTGAAAAACGAAAAAGAGAAGATGGTAAAATGGGTAAGTTTGAGGAGCAAGGCATGAGTATACATATAAATAATTACTAGTAGGGTACCCGCGCGTTGCAGCGGGGTACCTCAAAATAAATATTAACGACACCAAATATCTAGTGGCGTGTCTGCATGTCCGTCACGAACAAATAATCAGCATATCAAATGCTTAACGATATTTTAAAGTGCAATAATTGAATAACATACATTTATTGATGAGACTACAAATTCAATGATAAAGTGTTTTACAATATATGCATATACACCATACTGAAAATCCTACACACATTTATATTTTACTCTTCACGAAGAACTTCTCGATACACAACGTTTGACGTGTACACACCATCTTGATCAAATTTTTTGGAAGCTTAATGTTTTGGAAGCATAATTAGATTGTATATTGTGGTTAAATAGTTGTGTATTTTGTTGAAGGGGTGTTTTTAATAGTGTATTAATTGTATGGGTTAAATAGTGTTTTTTTAGTTTTATTTGTGCTTTAAATACTTGTAAATTATGCTCATTTATTTGTATTTACTTAAAAATCTATTTTTGGTAATCTTAAAAAATTAATATGAGAGAGGGTTAAAGATGTATTATAAGTAGTATAGATATAGATATAGATAGAATGGACACACAATATTTCTGACAAAAGATAATATCTAACTAAAGAATTAGAAGATACACAATATTCACAGTATATAGATGTTGCTTCCTTTAGCTTGTTGAGTGTTATATTGATACGAGTTGAAAATTAAGTCTAAATAGGTTCATGAATTAATATATCAAACCACAGTACAAACCAAGTCTATAGGGATCGATCTACAATCACAAACTTCAAAGTGGATAGATATCAGTATTCATAGTCCGCAACATTAGTGCAAACGTAAGAAAATACCGTGAGAGCCTTTTTTTTTTACGTTTTCTCACATGACCTTGGTGGCTAAGTTAACGTGTTCACCAAATAAAACACTATTGAATGGGCATTGTCTCCAAGTATCACATGTTAATTAATTAGCAAAAAAGGGTAGTATAACTATATATTTCGAGGGGCCTAAAGGTAAAAATGCATCAAATTTCCTTGTGTGAAACAAATATTACAGCCAAATATTCTCAGACATATATTTTCCGTAAGAACCTTGATCCTTTGTTATGTAGAGTTAAAAGCTTGTTGTTCCTTGCTAGTTTCTCCATTCATCTAAGATGGCTTTATCGCTATCAAACCTAGCTTAATCACCTCTCCTCGTTTCTTTAACACCAAGCCAATGTTTCGTCCTGTAATCACCTCTCCTCGTTTCTTTAACACCAAGCCAACGTTTCGTCCTGTAATCACCTCTCCTCGTTTCTTTAACACTGAGGACAACATCCCAACGTTTAATCGCACATGCCCACCTTTTATTCATGATCTTATAAAAAGTGAGCAGATGTATATCTCGACGTTTTTAAATCATTGCTCCGTAATTACTAGGCTAGATACTTTTCAGTTAAGTCTTTATTTAGCTATAATGAAACCTTTTAATGTTTTTCTTTTTTTCTTTTTGATTTTAGATGCCCACCGTCCTCATCGCTCAGTAATGGGAAATCTGTCCCGTCAGCTAGACTTGATGGATGATCAAATCAGAGTCAAGTATACGCACCGCGGTAACCATAGGTGGTCTGGTGGAGATAATGGAGAAGCCCTCTTCTTTTTCCGCAACATGGATGCTCTCTACGAAAGGGATGCGAAAGAATCTGTTCCAACGAGGGATTTGGAAACTCTACTACACTTTGTTGGACTACATGTTATGATGTTTATTCATCAGGTATTTATAAAGCATTATACCTGGAAACCCTAATGGACCGGGCTTGGACCAACTAACTTATCATCTAATACTCCCCCGCAGTCTGAGCGGCGAAATCGCGAAAGCTCGGACTGGATTAGTAAACTAGAAAAGAAAAGAAAACATCAACATAATAAAAAAACATAACTTTAGTCGACTCGTAACAAAACCGTACCAACGGTCGACTTTAGTCGACTGGTAACAACA
Source organism: Artemisia annua (assembly GCA_014162995.1). NCBI lineage: Eukaryota > Viridiplantae > Streptophyta > Magnoliopsida > Asterales > Asteraceae > Artemisia > Artemisia annua. The sequence goes on from LBNU01029835.1 coordinate 92,227, forward strand.
CCGTACCAACGATCGACTTTAGGGACTAGTACCAACGGTCAACTGGTAACAAAGCCGTACGAACAATCGACTAATAAACAAACTTAAAACAACTATAACTTTTTTTTCCCCTTAATAATAAAACTAAAACCATTACTTAATTGACACGAATTAACAAACAACATAACTTTAGAAGTGGGCTTTTAGTGGACCAGTAGGTGTATGGGACCCAATATTAGAAGTAGGAATGCTCGAGTATGTCGTGCCATGATGCATGATAGCCAAGTAGTGTAGATCTGTTGACGAGCATGAGCAGACCCATCAGACTTGGTGTTTTATTGGTGTAGATCTTCTTTCCCTTGCTCCCCTTCTTCTTTTACTGCTTTGCCACCACCAGCTTTCTCCTTCGTGTTTGATGATTTTTTTTTCTTTTAAGGATCGGTGTTTTATTGATAGGGTTTGACAAGGCGGCTAAGGGGAGGCGGCTCAACTTAACCACCTAGGTCTGAGGATCAGACCCACTCCGATACAATGTTGGACTACATAAAACCCCGTAGGTTATGATGTTTATTCATCAGGTATTTATAAAGCATCATACCTGGAAACCCTAATGGACCCAACCCACAAGTCGGGCTTGGGCCAACTAACTTATCATCTAATACACTTGATGCATTTTGACACACCCAACCCAAATTGGGATGTGATGAAGGATGCTAAAGAACTCAATCAGTTTGTTGAATCCACAATCGGTATCTTTATAACTTTTTGGTACATGTATTATTAATTTTATATTCATATTAGAGGGTATTTCATATTTTCATACCTAACATACAGCCAAAAACACTATTTACAATGTCTTAAAACATAATTTGGGTAAATATGATATTTTCATGTTTTATGATGAGAGATATGAAATTGCTCTTTATATTATACTCTATCCGTCCCTGACATAAAACGGAAGCGTGTAAACAAACCCTAACAACAATTTAAACAAATCACAAAGGATTTGAAGGCTAAAAGTCACGGATTTTATTGAATAATGAATGCCTTAACAATAAACCCAAGCCCTATATATATATATATATATAGGGAAGCAAACTTTGGGAAAAAGCTAACTAAATTCGTCTAGAACCATCTTAAAACTTAAAATAAGAAAACCTATCGATACATGTATACGGCGTAAAGGAATTGTTCCATTATGGCATAACCATGCAAAGTAAAAAATTAAAAATAGTCCGGAAGCATATACGACGTAAACACAAGAATCTTATACGACATATATAAATCACGACACAAAACTAAAATTAAACAGTAGTTTATTACGACGTACGTAAGGATTTAGCCCTACGTCGTAGAAAAAATGACTTCTACGTTTTCTTCCGTTGAGACTTCTCGCCATGCTCTATGTGCTCCATGTACTCCTCTACTTGCTCTTCAATCATATCCACATCATTCCCCCTACTTTAGAAGAACTCGTCCTCGAGTTCTCGCCCTCATTCACATCCCCCGCTTGGGGCGAAACTCATAAATATCTTACGCATTGAAAGTCTTCGAAATACTCATGGTATTTGGNATATATATTTAAAAGTTAATCTACAAGTGGCAAGTTAAATATTTTTTCAAATAATTATCCCTTTATTTTTATATGTATATGTCCGTTTACATCAATTTACACATTACATTTACATCTACAGATGCGTTACCAAACGTGTTTATAACACAAACATGTGCTCCATGTACTCCTCTACTTGCTCTTCAATCATATCCACATCATTCCCCCTACTTTAGAAGAACTCGTCCTCGAGTTCTCGCCCTCATTCACATCCCCCGCTTGGGGCGAAACTCATAAATATCTTACGCATTGAAAGTCTTCGAAATACTCATGGTATTTGGCAAGTCCATCACACAAGCATTATCATTAATCTTTCGAAGTACCTTGTACGAACCATACTTCTTTGGTTATAATTAACTATACGTACCAACCGGAAATCGCTCTTTTCGAAGAAACACAATTACCTCATCCCCTACTTTGAATAGCTTGACACAACGATGCTTATCTGTAGCAGCCTTGTACTTAGCATTTTCTTCAGCAATCTTAGCTAGAACAACTTCACGAGTAACTTGAACCTCTTCCACCATTTTATTTTCTTGAACATTCTTCTTTCCTTGCAAGTCAACCAAACCCACCACTACCTTGGTGAAGTCTTGTAAACAACCTCAAATGGTGAGAACCCCGTTGATATGTTTTACTATTATAAGCAAAAACGGATTGAGCCAATGACACATCCCAAATCTTAGGCCTTTCGCCATACAAACATCGTATCATATTTCCTAATGTTCGATTAACCACCTCTCCAAAGTGTTAACAAAAACTGAGCAAGAAATTTACTATCCCAATCCGAAGTAATTGACTTTGCAACTCCATGTAAACGAACCATTTCTTGAAAGAACAACCTTGCAATATGTGATGCATCCGAAGTCTTCTACAAGGAATGTCATGCGCTATCTTGGAACACATCAACAACAAAAATGCGGAATTGACACCCCGTTGGGCACGAGGAAGTCCAAGCACAAGATCCATAGAAATATCAACCCAAAGATTCTCGGGTACGGGCAATGGCATATCAAGACTCATATTTTGTGCTTTACCCTTTCCTACTTGACACACAACACACTTTCTTAAGAAAGACCCAACATCCCTCTTCAATTGAGGCTAATAAAATCGACTCTCTAGTCTTGTCATGACCTAAATAAGCACTCAGTCCACCTGCATGCACCTCCTTGACAAATTGACTCCTAAGAGAAGTCTTAGGAATACACAAACGACTTCCTTTAAACAAATAACCATCAATGAACACCTCGGTGTTGCTTGGTTTCAATCTCCTCCCAAGTGTTACAAAAATCTTCGTCACTCGCATACAACCCCTTGATGGATTCAAAACCCACAAAATCGTTGCTAATATTAACCAATAAAGAAGTCTTTCTACTCAATGTATCCACCAGTTTATTACTTGCACCAAACTTGTGCTTGATAACATAGTTGAATTTCTCCAAGAAACTCGCCCACAGCGCATGTATCTTATTTAAGTGCCTTTGAGTTTGAAAATACTTAAGAGCTTGATGATCCGAAGAAACCACGAACTCTCGTTGAATCAAATAATGCTCCCACTTATTCATAGCTTGTACAGCCGCATACAATTCTTGTTCATAAGTTGACCACTTTTGTCGAACTTCATTTAGCTTTTTACTATGAAACGTCACGAGCCTACCTCTTGTGCCAAAACGGCTCCAATCCCGGTTCTAAAAGCATTACATTCTAATTCAAAAACTTTATCAAAGTTAGCTAAAGAAAGTATCGGTGCGGTTTTCAACCTTTCCTTGATAATCTTCAAGCTTTCTACCGCCTCCTTAGTCCACTTGAACAGATCCTTCTTCAGGTAATTAGTAATTTTCGATACTATGCTAATAATATGTCTCACAAATCTCATATAAAAATTCGCCAATCCATGAAAACTCCTAACTTTGGTCAAAGTTCTGCGCGAAAGCCAATCCTAACCACCTTAACCTTGTCTTCGTCCACATGAATCGCATCCGAGCTTACAATGTAACCAAGAAACAAGAGTTTATTAGTGAGAAAGTACACTTCTTTATATTAACAAATAAATCATTTTCCATTAGAGCCTTCAAAACCTTCCTTAGATGATCCAAACAATCCTCCTTCGTTTGGCTATAGACCAAAAAATCATCAAAATAGACCACCAAAAACTTACCCATAGATGGCCTAAGAAATTGAGTCATCAAACACATAAAAGTGGTAGACCGATTAGACAACCCAAATGGCATAACAAGCCACTCATACAACCCATCTTTCGTCTTGAAAGCAGTCTTCCATTCATTAGTCGATTTAATCGAAATTGATGGTACCCACTCCTCAAATCGATCATAGAAAATAATTTAGCACCCGAAAGTTGATCTAACAAATCATCAAGACGTGGAATAGGAAAATGATACCTTACCGTGATCTTGTTAATTACACGACTATCAACGCACATCCTCCAACTTTAATCATTCTTCTGTTTAAGATGCATTGGAACCGCACAAGGACTAATGCTTTCTTGAATGTGGCCCTTCCTCAACAATTCCTCTACTTTATCACGCAAGATACCTGATGACGTATAGTCTATATTCGGGTCACGAACCCGAATATCATGCCTCACTAACATTTAAGCCCATTACGAGTGGGCCACTATGATAACAGTTTGGGCTCACGAGGCCCAAACCCAAAGTTATTTATGGATTAGATATAGGATATCTCCTATTAAGGAGATATATATCGAATATCCGATATCGGTGGACACGCCGAAGAGTGAGGAGCACGAAACCTTATCGGTTTTGTATGTGTATATATAGGGCATCATAGCTCTCGTCAAAGGTATGACTTACAACCCTAAACTCTTCACAACCCTAAATCGATTACTTACTCTCACGCCGGAGGATAATCGGGGGAAACAATCCCTCGATAAGCCTAACGGTGTCTGTTCGCTTTCTTAGTGCGCAGGTCTCAAAGAATTAAGATCTAATTGGTACGTGAACAGGAACCCAAACAAGGAACGCCCAACTTTTGTATAAACAAGTGGCGCCATCCGTGGGACCCTACACTAAGAACTAGGATGACGAAACACAAAAACTCAAACCAGCGGACTCCGCAGTTGGATAAGACACGTGGTGATCCCCAGAGGAGGAACTATCAAGATCTAACCTCTAGGCAGACCTCTGGAACAACCAGTGCGCCTGGTCACCAAGAATCGGGACTACCCCCAATTCTTCCAACAGTAGAGTCCGCAGAGACTACTCAGACCACCACGGTGGTCCCAAATACTGATGAAGTCCAACGCACTCTCTTCAACACTCCCCATCAAACGGCACCCACTCTGGACAACATTGTGCCGCCAGGCGCGCCTAACCGAGATAGGGGGACTAATTTAGAAGAAAATATCATTGCACTGGAAGAAGACACTCAGGAGTCGACGTTAAAAAATTTTGTATCCAAAAATTATTACCACCACCACATGTACATTTTTTAAAAGAACATTTTATAGGGACTATTTTATAGGGACATTTTTTCCAGTTTACTATTCATTTTCTTCCTAACCTTCTACCACGCACAACCATCACCACCACCCTCCACTACCACCACCACACAACCGACTCCACCACCACCACACAACCGACTCCACCACCACCACACAACCGGCTTCCTTAAATTAAAAGGGTTTTATTCCTATAATAACTCTGATATCAATTGTATCTCCCCACTTATTTAAATCGCCTCCAACATCTACATCATGATATTCTAACCACAGAGAAGAAAAATTTAGATCCTCGTCCTACCAAATCTCCTACAACCAATCGCTCATCCTCCCATCTCAGATCCAACCGTACCAAAGTTTAATTTAATTAGTCACCCCGTGTAACAATTCGCATTTTCAGGGCGACTATTCATTTTTACTATTCACTCCAGAAATTCTTATTCTACATTCTTGTAAGTTAACCTATTTTCATGATAACACGAGAGTTTGATACTCGTCGGGTCAGTTTTGCAAGTTTCACAAAACCGTGTCTGAAATTTACGTTTAGGTTTAAACGACATTTAGGCATCCCGATATGTCCATACAAAATTACAAACAAGAGAAATATGTGTTTTTCTCATCTTACGACATTTTTAAGAGTTTTGGAATTTTATATTTTTTGGTTTTGCGTTTTACGCGTTTTAAGCCTACGGTTTGTAATACCTCACAAAATATCACTTAGGTATTCTATGCTTATGATATCTGTATAGCTCATTTTCACGGTAAAATTTTTGCTTTTTTTATTCTCCCACTATGTTTCATTACATTTTCCACTATGTGAAGTAACTCACAAAACCCATTGGACATCTCACACAACCACTAATGCCAAATATCTCTAAGGTTATTCCTTTTAAATCTTCTAGTATGTCAATTCTAGGTTTTAAATATCATTTTACTAAGTATTTTATCAATCTAGTATACTATATCTACTATAAGACCAAAACAAGCCCTAAGCGTTTATAGTTATTTCAAAAATCCTAATTTCTTATCCAAACTAGTTTGAAAGTGTTCAAGGCTTATGTATAAGTTATCTCAGCTATATTTCCTCACCAAAACCCTAGTACAACTAGTCATAGCTCACTGTACAGGTCCTTTAAGCGCAAAACTCTAATTAGGTCATTTAGGTCCTGAAACTAGGTCAAAACCTTCCCATTTCTTTAGTAAAAGCTACAACCACTTAAGAGATGATTCCTAAACCTTAATATTAGTCTCTAATCCCTAAATAAACCTTAATCTAGGTACCAAACCCTAATCTAAACCCTAATCTAGTTTAAGTCCTAAACTAACCCTAAATTAGGAATAATCCTAAACTAAGCTAGCAACCAAGCTCCACCACCCCTATAAACCTACCACACAGCTCACCCACCTCCTTGTCACCCTAAGCAAGCACCCTAACACCACACAAGTGTTGGAGGTTATGAGCCCAGAACAGGGTTAGATAATCAATAGCCTAACTACGTACCAATTAAGGTTACCGGATATCACTTGGAATCGTGTTATCACTTTCCAAAGTAAACTATTCGACCCTAATGCCTGGGTATCACGAATATCTACTTGGGATAAGACCAAATGTTTGTTATTGAATTAGGCACAAATCAATAACCCTTTGCTTTCAAGTGTTTTGTTCGTATGTTCTATATATTCATGCAGTTGCGTTTGATCACCTATTTATAGGTAAGATCACTCAAACCTAGTCAATGGAAATTATGAGTGATTAACGACCCATTAATCTCTCATAATTAGCCTCCATAATAATAGGTATTAGTGGTTACACGACCAATTAAACGTTGTCATTAATGCAGTTAAACTGCCAATTGAATAGGTCAAAACCGTTACAATCCAGGTTTGAATTCAGTCTAATGAGTTAATCATACTCACTGATGAGCTAGTCCCTGAAAGGGTTGCTCCCTGATGAGATCCTTCAGCCTGAGCTGAACTCATCATCCTGATGAATACAATTCAGTCCTCCTGAGCTGAACTCATCATCCTGATGAATATCATTCAGTCCAGAGTGTCACTCACTGTAGAGTGAACTCACTGAAATTCATCACACACTGAATAACACTTAACCACTATCTGAGACAGGGTGTTCAGGGACCTTATGGGCGTACACTCCGTACCTCCTGACCCATTACAAGGTTTGAACTGATCCCTCAAGTGCACTAAATTTTCCAACAATCCTCCCCAAATTTAGTTCACTACCTTTGCATGAAAATCAAACATTAAACAAAACATATGCATAAACGAAAATATCCTGAGGATTGAATTTCCATCTTAGTACATTACACGTTCAAATATTCGAGAATCAGGGTATTCTAAAGAATTGAACCCTTCAACCCATTTGAATACCTGAAGATAAAATACACATGCATTTTCAAACACTTAAACGCTCCTGACATTATACAAACCATGTGTCCATATCCATTTCATAAATGTTGTAAGAGCCAAAAGTCCAAAGCTCCCTGAAGCGGCAAAACTTCAACATTCACATAGGTGGTTCCTCTTTATTCATGCTCCTGCTAAGCACTTTTTCAAAGAAAATNNCCTTCAACCCATTTGAATACCTGAAGATAAAATACACATACATTTTCAAACACTAAAATACTCCTGACACTATACAAGCCATGTGTCCATATCCAATTCATAAATGTTGTAAAAGCTAAAAGTCCATAGCTTCCTGAGGCGGCAAAACTTCAACATTTACATAGGTGGTTCCTCTTTATTCATGCTCCTGCTTAGCACTTTTTCAAAGAAAGTAAACCATTGAGAAGTAAAGACTTCATCCTCCTTTTCAGCAGGTTCTGAGCACAACCTTAGGATGATTGTAAAACATGTGCTCCAGTACACTGAATGTTCAGCTTTCCACATTGAACTCAACTCCCAAGTTTCCTCAGGAGGGAGTTGGGTGTCCTAGCATTCAGTGACTAAGTTGGACTTTAAACCCATCCCTTTAGCAGACTTTATAACCAAGTCTCTAGCCAAACCCTTCGTCAAGTGATCAGCTAAGTTCTGTTGAGATCTAACAAACTCTATAGATATTACCCCATTCATGATGAGCTCACGAATCATGCTATGCCTGACACCTAAGTGTCTAGACTTCCCATTGTACATCTGGCTATAAGCCTTTGCCAATGTAGCAGCACTATCACACCGGATAGAAATAGGTGCTATAGGTTTAGGCCACAACGGAATCTCAAGAAGCAAGTTTTTCAACCATTCAGCTTCTTTACCAGCAGCAGCTAAAGCCACAAATTCAGATTCCATTGTTGAACTGGTGATGCAAGTTTGCTTCTTGGATGCCCAAGAAATTGCACCTCCACCAAGTAGGAATACCCAGCCAGCCACTGACGAATTGTCTTCAGTGTTACTGATCCAACTTGCATCAGTGTAACCTTCCAACACTGATGGATAACCAGTATATGAGAGACTATAATCCATAGTTCTCTTCAAATACTTTAGTACCCTCTGAATTGCTTGCCAGTGTTGAGCACTAGGATTACTAGTATACTTGCTCAATTTTCCCACTGCAAAAGCAATATCAGGCCTTGTACAAGTCATGGCATACATCAGGCAGCCAATTACCCTAGAATACTCAAGTTTAGATACAGCTTTGCCAGTATTAGGCATTAGCTTCTCAGTTGTATCCATAGGAGTACTTACTGGAGTACAATCAAAGCAATTAAATTTCTTCAGTACCCTCTCAATGTAATGAGACTGAGAAATTGATATACCATTGCTTTCATGTTTAATCCTTATACCAATGATAACATCAGCCTCCCCCATATCTTTCATGGAGAACCTTGATGACAAAAATTCCTTTGTCAGATCAACTTGATTTTGGTCAGTCCCAAAGATCAACATGTCATCAACATATAGGCAAATGATGACTCCTTTACCAGATTCATCAAATTTGTTATATAGACATTTGTCAGCCTGGTTAAGAACATAACCATTAGACAAAACCACTTCATCAAACTTTTGATGCCATTGCTTAGGTGCCTGTTTCAGTCCATACAGAGACTTAATCAGTTTACACACCTTGTTTTCATTGCCAGGCATGATGAAGCCCTGAGGTTGGTTCATGTAAACCTCCTCATCCAATTCACCATTCAAGAAAGCTGTCTTCACATCCATCTGATGTATAATCAGATTGTGAATTGATGCCAAAGCAATCAGCAATCTTATGGTACTGGTACGTGCCACAGGGGCATAAGTATCAAAATAGTCTATTCCTGACTTTTGTTTAAAGCCCTGAATGACCAGCCTTGCCTTGAACTTTTCAATAGTTCCATCGACCTTCATTTTCCTTTTGAAAATCCATTTGCAACCTGGTGGTAGATCAACTAACACCCAAGTGTTGTTGCCCATGATGGAATCCATCTCATCATTTATTGCTTCTTTCCAGAAAGCAACATCCTGGGACTTCATTGCTTCTTCAAATGTTTTGGGATCATCCTCAACAATGAAGCAATAGGAGTATTGGTCAGAGACCTCACTCCTTGTACGTTCAACTAGATATAATTGAAACTCAGGTCCAAATGACTTTGGAGTCCTGACCCTTTTGCTCTTTCTGAGCTCAGGTTCAGGTTGTTGAACCACAACCTCATCAGTGACCTTCTCAGGGACCTCTGATACACCAATGTCATCAGTTCCATTTGGAATCCTGTGACTTGGTCTAGGGACTGATGAGAATCTATTCTCATCAAATAGTGCATCCCTTGATTCAATTATTGAGTTAATTGAAACATATTCATTAGGTTCAATAACATAGAACCTATAAGCCTTGGAATGCTCAACATATCTAACAAAGATGCATTCAATGCCTCTTTCACCCAAAGTTTTCAATTTTGGATCAGGGAGTCTTACAACAGCCTTACAACCCCACACCCTGAGATAATTCAGGTTGGGTTTCCTTTTAGTCCAGAGTTCATAAGGGGTAACCTTGTTCCTTTTGTTTGGAACCCTATTTAATAAATAGCAAGCTGTTAACATAGCTTCACCCCAGAACCCTTGACTCAGTCCTGAATAGGACAACATGGAATTAACCATCTCCTTCAGTACCCTGTTTTTCCTTTCAGAGATACCATTTTGTTGAGGAGTATAAGGGGCAGTCGTTTCATGGATTATACCAACAGACTGGAAATACAAATGATCCATGTATTCACCTCTCCTATCAGTCCTGAATCTTTTGATCAGGGACCCAATTTGCAATTCAACTTCAGTTTTAAATACTTTGAATTTATCTAATGCTTCATCCTTAGTATGTAATAGATAGACATAACAAAACCTAGAAGCATCATCAATAAATGTCACAAAGTACTTCTTATTCCCCAAAGAGGGAGTGGCATGCAAATCACACAGGTCACTGTGTATAAGCTCCAAGAGCTCAGTCTCACGTTTTACACCCTGAAAAGGTTTCTTAGTGATTTTGGTCAACATGCAAGTTTTACACTTTTCAGTGTCCATGTCAAATGCTGGGATTAACCCATCCTTAGACATATCTTGCATCCTTTTATAATGTACATGGCCAAGTCTTGCATGCCAAAGGGTAGATTCATCCAGTTTAGAGGTTGACATAAAGCCTGAATTAACAATATCAGTGACAATATTTAGCCTGAACATTTGATTACACAAACAGCCAAAACCAATAAACACACCATGTTTAGACAAAATAAATTTATCAGATTCAATAACTTGTTTATATCCATGATTATTCAAAACACTACTAGAAACCAAGTTTTTCCTTATATCAGGAACATGAATAACATTAAACAAAGTTACAATCTTTCCAGAACTAAAATTAAGATCTACACAACCACGACCATGCACCAAAGTTGTTGACTCATTTCCCATGTGAAGAATAGATCTATCATTCAGTGACTCATAAGTCTTGAACCAGCATCTATCTTTGCACACATGAACAGTTGCTCCAGAGTCAACCCACCAAGCAACATCATCATCCTGCACATAGTTAGATTCAGATACATATGTAACATAATAAACCTGAAGAGATTTATTAAACATATTCTGACCTTTCAGTGAATTGGTTGAACCACCACTTCCTGAACCACTAGTGCCTGAACCATTGGTTTTACCACCAATCTTAACACCCTTGCAATCCCTTTTAATGTGACCAGGTTTGCCACATTTCCAACAAGTAGGTGTTGCCTTCTTGTTAGGGTCAGCCCTTGTGTTATCATGATGTTTACGCTTGCCTTTGTTGTCATTGTACCTGGTGGAATTGTTATGTTCCACCATATTGACAACAGATGCACCAGTAGCATTGCTACTCCTTGGCTTGTCATTATCTTGCGCCCTGAGGGATTCCTCAATACGCAAATGACTACCTAACTGAACAAGAGTTAGTTCTTCCTTCTTATGTTTCAAGGTATGCTTGAAATCTTTCCAAGAAGGAGGTAGTTTGTCAATGATACAAGAGACTGAAATAGCCTCATCCATGTTCATTTTATGTTGTGTAAACCTTCCAAGTATACCAAGAAGTTCATTGTATTGTTCCATGACTGGTCTTGAATCAGTCATTTTGTAATTTGTGAAATTACTTACAAGAAACTTCTTACTTGAAGCATCCTCAGCCATGTATTTGGCTTCCAAGGAATCCCATAGTTCTTGGGCAGATTTAACATTTTGATAAACATCAAAGAGAGAGTCAGACATACCATTTAGGATTAAACCTCTGCAAACATAATCACCATTCTCCCATTTGCTCCTCTTTCTTATCTGTTCTACAGTAGCATCATCACCGTGATCCTCTGGAATAGCCGTGTTCAGAACATACACCACATTCATACTTGACAACAAGAAGTGCATCTTCTTTTGCCACCTTCTGAAGTCAACACCTTCAAACTTTTCTAGTTTTGAAAAGTTAGCAGCCATATGCCTCATAGCAGCAGCCATTGATTATCACAAATAGTTTACTTTGATTGTTGGAGGTTATGAGCCCAGAACAGGGTTAGATAATCAATAGCCTAACTACGTACCAATTAAGGTTACCGGATATCACTTGGAATCATGTTATCACTTTCCAAAGTAAACTATTCGACCCTAACGCCTAGGTATCACGAATATCTACTTGGGATAAGACCAAATGTTTGTTATTGAATTAGGCACAAATCAATAACCCTTTGCTTTCAAGTGTTTTGTTCGTATGTTCTATATATTCATGCAGTTGTGTTTGATCACCTATTTATAGGTAAGATCACTCAAACCTAGTCAATGGAAATTATGAGTGATTAACGGCCCATTAATCTCTCATAATTAGCCTCCATAATAATAGGTATTAGTGGTTACACGACCAATTAAACGTGGTCATTAATGCAGTTAAACTGCCAATTGAATAGGTCAAAACCGTTACAATCCAGGTTTGAATTCAGTCCAATGAGTTAATCATACTCACTGATNCTTTGCTTTCAAGTGTTTTGTTCGTATGTTCTATATATTCATGCAGTTGTGTTTGATCACCTATTTATAGGTAAGATCACTCAAACCTAGTCAATGGAAATTATGAGTGATTAACGGCCCATTAATCTCTCATAATTAGCCTCCATAATAATAGGTATTAGTGGTTACACGACCAATTAAACGTGGTCATTAATGCAGTTAAACTGCCAATTGAATAGGTCAAAACCGTTACAATCCAGGTTTGAATTCAGTCCAATGAGTTAATCATACTCACTGATGAGCTAGTCCCTGAAAGGGTTGCTCCCTGATGAGATCTTTCAGCCTGAGCTGAACTCATCATCCTGATGAATACCATTCAGTCCTCCTGAGCTGAACTCATCATCCTGATGAATATCATTCAGTCTAGAGTGTCACTCACTGTAGAGTGAACTAACTGAAATTCATCACACACTGAATAACACTTAACCACTATCTGAGACAGGGTGTTCAGGGACCTTATGGGCGTACACTCCGTACCTCCTGACCCATTACAAGGTTTGAACTGATCCCTCAAGTGCACTAAATTTTCCAACAACAAGTAGCTTACAAGTAGGTGTATCACCTTCTTGTCGCCACCCCTGGGTCGCGGCCAAACCACCCACCACAAATGCCCTACCACCACCTCTAGCCTACTCCCTAGCTCCCCTTAGTCATTATTAGCTTCCATGAATCACCTCCCCCTCCTTGTGCCACCACACCACCCTTTTCTTGGCCAAAACTCCAACCGAGCCCTATATAAACCCCTCGACACTACCACCATTCAAACCATCCCTCCTTACTTCTACACCTTCAATATTCTGATCCTGACAGTAGATAAGAGTCCCAAAGAAGCCAAGAAGTCGAGAGAACCAAGCTAGAAGCCCTCCCCTAGTCGCTATCTTGTCGAGAAAACCCTAAACCCTCGCTAACACCATTTCTAGTCACATAAGACTCTAAACTAGTTTCATAAGCTTTACTTCTGTACTAGGATAGTTATTAGACGTATTAGATCACTTAGGAACCCTTGCCTAAGCCTTGTTCACTTTAGTTTGCTCATTTTCATTTTAAAACCCTAATTAGAGTCGAATTCATGTTTATATGTTATAAACCCTTATCATAAGCTATAGCTAGCCTAGGTTACTTAAATAATCTTATATTAATGAGTCATAAGCTTAAAAACTATTTTTTTCATAAAAATATACTTTGCATGGTTTTTGGACTAGTTTTGCAAAGTTTTCCATGCATAGGGGTATATATTGTAACTCTATGAAACTATTAAGTCCAAGGACTTTTTTGTCATTATTTAGGAGTTATAAGTATAAGGACCTATTCTGTAAAGTTTTATAGCCTAAGGATTAGAATATCTATTGTTATTTTCATAAAGGACTAGTTTCGTAAAAGTTTATAACTTAAGTAGGGCTGAGCATCGGGCTAAAACCAACCCGACCCAAACTGACAAAACCAAAAACCAAAATTCATGAAAATCCTAAATCGAAACCGAACCGACGGGTTGTCGGGTCGGTTCGGTTTTGTGTCGGGCCGTCGGTTCGGTTTAGGTATGTTTTTGTCGGTTTTGGGCCAAACCGAACCGAACTGACCCAAAACCGAAAACATAAAACCGAAACCGAACCGACGGGCTATCGGTTCGGTTTGGTCGGTTTTTTCGGTCCGGTTCGGTTTTGGACCTTTGATGCTTAGCCATACTTAAGGGTATATATTGTCAATTTCTAAACCTAGGTGTTTAAATGAAGTATTTTCTTATAAATAAAATACTATCCTTTTTATGTGACAACGTAACACAATACTAGGGAGCTTCATGTGAGGGGTTTCATTTGGGTATTAGTTTTGACGAGATTGCTGGGTTTACGATTTAAAGTGCCCTGGCTCCTCAAACGTTTACTACATGACCTTTGAATTATGATGGCCCGAATGGTGTTACGTTATATCTGAAATCTAGTACTTAACAATGTAACACAATACTAGGGAGCTTCATGTGAGGGGTTTCATACCTTTGGATTATGGTGGTGGTGGTGGTGCTGGTTGTGTGGTGGTGTGTTGAAGGGTGTTGGTGATGTTTGTGTGGTGGTAGAAGGTTAAAAACAAAATGAATAGTAAACAGGAAAATATGTCCCTATAAAATAGTCCCTGTAAAATGTTCTTGTAAAAAATGTACATGTGGTGGTGGCGAGGGTAAAATAGTCATTTCACACAGCCAAAACTAACGAGTGTTAGCCCAAAAAACATTTTTTTGCATCTACAGTAACTTTTGAAGGACATAACTTGCAGAAAACTAAAAGTTCAGGGATACTATTTGCAGTTTTTTTTCCAAATACATCTTTCGCAATTTTTGCAAACTTCGGAGACACTTTTTTTTTGCTGTTTTCTCATTTTAAAAAGCATGGTCCAGTTTTAAAAGAATACTAGAAGGGTACCCGCGCATTGCAGCGGCGGATACCCTGAAATAAAATTTTTCGATGAATAATGTATTTTAGTTTATTATGTTTCTTTTGACAATAAATTTACGGATATCAAGAATTTCGTATAGCCTGTGCCCGTTCGGGCTCGAGCCCGTTGGCCCGTGCCTGTTCGGGCTCGATCCATTTGGTCCGTGCCCGTTCGGGCTCAAGCCCATTTGGCCCGTGGCCCGTTCGGGCTTGACTATTTGTATAATGTGATTTATTATTTGTAGTAGTGAAATTTAATGCAGGAATTGTGTTTAATTTGGTTGTAAAATATGCTTGATAATTTGTATTTCTTATGTAATGGGTGTTTTAATAACTGTATTAATTGTATTTATTAAGCAGTTAATAATTGACTACATTAAATAGCATTAATGTGGTGTTTTTTTGTGCACTATGCTTCTTGTCTTGTACGTCTGAAAATTATGTGGATTAAAATGTTGTACACTATGTTTCTTTTTCTTGTAAGTAGTAGTTATTATAGTCATTAATAACATTGACCACTTTAATAGCATTAATGTTGTAAGTCTGAAAATGACATCATACTTATTTTGTTGTACACTATGCTTATTTTGATGTAAATATGAAAATTGGCTGCAACTATTGTACATTGTGCTTAAATGGTTGCAATTTTTGGTGAATTGGTGTTTTTAATAGCATTAATGCTGTTTGATAGAATTTTGGTCTTAAAATAACACCACGCTTTATTTTGTTGTACAATATGCTTTTTTGTTGTAATTATGAAAATTGGGTGCATTAAAGTGTTGTAACTCATGCTTAATTTTTTGTAAGTATTAAATTTTGAAGAGAGAGTAATTCATGTTTTATCTGCAGTATAGATTAAAGGTGAGAAGTAATAAAAACAATAATGTACAATATAACTTTCTAACCACTGAATTGTAAAAAATCTAAAACTAGAAGGTGTCAAAATATCCATTTCTTCGAAATACAATCAACCAAAAGGGTTTCATTTGCAATCCACACTAGCGAGCGAGCTGCAATCCGGCAACAACGACGGCGCAACCGTGGTCAACTTTAAGGTACTTCAGATCACGCGCCTTTATAGCTTGTTCTTGTGTATATTCATCTTCATTCCTTATTTAGGGTTCTAATTCTCAAAATTACCCATTTATATGATTATTTTTTGTTAGTTCAATATTGATATACATTTATTGGGTTTATGTTTATTTTATAGAAATGATGATAGGGGGTGTTTGTTTTAAGCTTATTTTTGGGCTTATGAGCTTATTTGACAAGCGATAAAATAAGCCGGAATCACATAAACCCAAAAATAAGCTTAAACAAATGCCCGTATAGTATTGAATGTTTTAGGGGAGATGAATTTCAGATATATTGAGATCAAAGGGCTGTTTGGAATTATGTTTTGAATGTGATTATGTGAATATGTGATATTCAATAGTCAGAATCAGATAATCGGCGATGGAGATCATGTTTCGCAAGTGATTTTGTGATTCAAAATTTGAAAAAAAGGATGATCCCAAAACTAAACGTTTTTCACTCTGTTCTCACATTTTGACCAAAAACATAAGAATTATGTAACTGACTATATAAACCGCAAGGTAGTTTGCGAGATTTATGGTTAGTTTCGGATTTTTTTTTTTAATGTTTTTGGGTAAATATATGAAAAGAGGGTGGAAAATGGGTTAGTTTTGTCATTTTCCCGTTAGATAATCATATGTGAGAAAACCAGGTGTAGGTGATACTATCTGGTTGTGTTTCGGTCCTTAAAAGCTGTAAAATTCGTTTTTGAGTATTTGGCATAATTTTTGCTACTTGATGATATAAGGGTATAAATGAATACATGATCAAGGAGTCTTTAGAATTGCTTATGCTAAAGTGCTTATTTTCTTCAAAATAGTAAGTAGATAAGCGGGTTTGCCCACACACTCAATACTGCTTAATTGCTTTAAAAAAAAGAGCAGATAGGCACTTAAATAAGCAATCCTGAACACCCTCTCAGATAATCAGGGTCACCTTTGTTGCATCCCTTTTTAAACCGATTATTATTAATATAACCGAAACTATATTCACTATATGATCCTTTTCATGATAACTCGTAACAAGTTTTTAGTTTAAAACTAACTTGCAATGTTGGTAAGGAATTATACATTCAAGAAATATAACACGAATGGAACAACTAGAAAACTACACTCCTTTGCACTTGTTACTACTTTTTAATACTGTTCTAATGTATTTCTATACATTTTCTCTGTAAGAAACTGATATGATCCTGTTTTAGCTAAATTATGGAAGCTCAATTCTTTCGGTTTCTCAAGATAGTTGGTGTTGGTTTTAAAGCTAGAGCAGAATCAGAAGGTCGTTTATTGTTTTTAAAGCTTGGGTACAGTCACGAGGTGGAACTAACGGTGCCTCCTGCTGTTAGAGTCTTTTGTTTCAAACCCAATATCGTTTGTTGCACTGGAATAGACAAGCAAAGGGTGCACCAGTTTGCTGCTGCGGTGCGTAGTTGTAAGCCCCCTGAGCCCTACAAAGGCAAAGGTATCATGTACGTCGATGAGGTTATTAAGAAAAAGCAGGGCAAGAAGTCAAAATAACGTCCTGTCGTCTTTTGGTTTCTGTTTTGGTTAGATTTGCATTCAAAGTGATGGATTGTATTGATTTGTATGTACCTCTGAGATTAACTTTTCGAATCTATGGTACATGTTTTTCTATTGCAGTGTGAATAGAAAACACGCCAGGAATTATAAAGCCAAAATATCAGAGAAACTGTAAGAATAATGTTACGTTTAAAGTTTTAAGGTTGAATCATATTTTCTGCATTGCTGTTAGATACTAACTACACAAGAATTGTGATTTTTTTTTTTTTTTTTTTTTTTGGCTTTTGAAGTGTTTGAATATTTCAGATATAAAAAAGTTTTTAATATTTCATAACATTGAATTTCTTTGAAACAATCCATTTTGACCGCCATATTTCAACGATGAATGAAGAGCATCTCAAAGGAGATCAGGTCTGTTTTGTAAGGTGTGGTGTGTTGGTACTCAAGCACTTAAGAATCTCGATAACTTTTACTTTGCAACATCTTACCATGTTGATGCATCTTTTTCTATGAACACAACCTAATTAGTAGTGTCACTGCCTTTCAAAAAAAATTAGACGTGTCACTGAATGGGGCTCGATCATTGAAGTCCCGTGATACATAAACTGTCAAGTACCAGATCGAGAATCAGACCATACACTTTGATGTTTTGCATGTTCGTATTAGAACAAAATTTGCAGCCTTGATATAAAAATTGGAACACTTAGTTTACGCACGCAAATGAAACATGGGAAAAGTTCCTTATTTAATGATCTAAACCACCTTCTTAGTTCGGCTAATACTTAAACCCGTTTGATGTGATTTAAAAATGAGGTTGCTGATTGGAAATACTTCATCTGGTCATTTTACGGGCTTTTGGCCCGAAACCTAGGTGACCCGGGTCTCTACAAACATGTTAGTATTTGTTTATACGAAAAGTGTGGATATAAAGAACGTATGAAAACAGGGACGGTATAACGAAAATAAAAGCCACTGTTTTAACTTGATATATAACTATTGTTTTGACGCCTTTTTAACATTAGAGATATAATTTCGTACTAGTATAGTTTTCAGGCCCACTAAACTTGAAGGGCCCGTTTCTTCATACCCCATAATAGAGTTCCGTGTCATCAAAGTCACTAAACCCCCGACAACATAAATGGTTTTCAAGGTCTTCCTAACGGTCGACGACACGTGCCCTACACTTATAGTATAAAATATAAAGTACTTGACTAGTTTTGGTACGTAACTTGGAGTATGCATTATTGTTACCAATTGTTAGCCCCAATCATTGAATTTCGACGACCCAACTTATATTTGTTCAAAGTACGAGTGGTTAGGTTACATTGTAACATGTTCATCGCATCATTTCATTTCATAATCTCATGTATATAGATACATTCATTATTAGGTTGCGGCTATTGTTCGCTGCTAGTATTGTCAAGTGTTTCCATTGTTCGGGTTTCCGATCTTTCATAGTAATCCAGAGTACTTATCCATCACCTTGAGGGTGGAGTTTCAAGCCCGCGTTTTTACATTATTAATGTTTCAAAATCCCACGGGGAGAATACATTGCAATCATTTTCTAATATACGAACCAAGGTATCAATATCATTGTACATACAGGTTAAGTTACCATATGCCAATGCCAAGCCCCTAACTATATGGACGTAATTATATAGCGAGGGGTGGAGTGGATGACTATGGGGAGGGTGACGCCTCCCTCCGTGTAGGTCTATCCAACTCCGTTAGCGGATGCATTTCATTTATCATACTTAGGTGTCGCCATACACTCTCTTTGGAGGGGGCTCTCATTTGGTCTAGTTCGGGGTCATGAGCTTAAGGCTATTTTACTTCATTTTTTACGTGACTTATGTCATACAGATTGATAACTTGTGTTCGTATAACAACTGTTTATAAACCTATGATTTCTCACCACTTTATGTTGCCGTTTTAAGCAATGTATTTTCAGGTAATTAGCACATCATGGACATGGCATATTGGCCCCATCATTTTTGAAGTCGCGGCGTCGACCTTGCATCACGGTTTTTCATCGCACTATGTATCGTTTTGATCAAACTTGTACTTGTTTTTCAAAACTTGCAACTTACCATTGGACCTATGTTTGGGTAAACTCTGATTTTTATTATGATTCACACGTCGTATTGTCCTTAAACGACACCTTTAAGGCGTGTTCCAATATTACTGTGATGGGAATGCATGAAAGTTACACCCGGGTAGTCAAATCTACCGGGCCCATAACAGGGTAATTCATGGGTGTGCAATTATATGTCGATTATATTTTAGTGGGTAAATATGACATTTTAGAGTTGTTGAATGGGTATATATGGAATAACCCTTTCTATTTTATTTTTTTGGGCCCTAACAATTGGCCTCCGTCATTTATTTTATTTTTTGGGCTACATATGTTTTTGATTGGGGCTTATTGTAGTCAAATAGGTGTTTTCCTTTATGTTTTTGCCGTTGTTGTTTTTTGTTTTCAAGCATTACTGTGTTTTAGGCAACATGCATTTGCTCATAAGGGTGTTTGAGTCACGATGTGATCTTGGCTGTATGTGAAGGAACTCCTTTTCATTATAATCAACAGAAGTTGGGCCAAGCAAAAGGGTTACCAATTGTGTTGTAACCATCATTAGACTATAGCGCAATCCTTAACGTATATAATAGGAATGGATTATAGATATTAAGCAACATCAAATTCGGTCCGCACGAAAAATAACAGGCCTTACCCCTTTTGTTTTTGTTAGCCCTGAAATGCAGGTCCCATTAGGTGGGCAGGTGAATGTTTTGGCTATCGTGGTGGAAATGGAAATCCCTTGTTTATACATAAACTGCTGGCCCTCATATTGTTCCGAAGCGGCTGTTGTTGCT
The DNA here is from genome assembly GCA_014162995.1 of Artemisia annua. NCBI lineage: Eukaryota > Viridiplantae > Streptophyta > Magnoliopsida > Asterales > Asteraceae > Artemisia > Artemisia annua. Next base: position 112,681 of record LBNU01029835.1, read on the forward strand.
GTAAGGTAATACGTATTCTTTTGTCCATTTAACTGCTTGTTTTTTTGTTTCTTTGTTAGTTGTAGTTCTTTCGCGCGACCCTCCGTCGAGCACCATGGACGG
>LBNU01029835.1:114734-127916 GCA_014162995.1 Artemisia annua
GTAATAATTATAATATAATTTTTATCATTATATATGAGTATGAAAATGATTAGGATTCATTGTGGGGAGTGTCAGACGTGTTAGTCACTTTAGTGATGCGTGTGTAACGTTTAGTTTAAAAAAAATAAACTTACGTAAGCGTAAACGTACTAAAAATGTAGGTTTTGAAAATCCTAACGAGTGGTGATAGTAGCAAATGTTATTGTGATGATATTTGGACTATTCTTAGTCCGTATGGAAGTGTCCCTGCTAATAATGCATGAATTCGCATCTAAACAACCGTACGCGATAGGATTAAACCCGTAACCCGTTTACGATGAATTGAATGATATGCATGAATAGTACTTTCCCTCCGGGAATGAATAGTGTCATGTGAATAGTAAATTTTCTGAACGCGTCTCGGAATCTCAAATTGACTCCAAAAACGATGAATAGTAAAATGATGAATAGTGATCGATGAATAGTAAATGATGAATAGTAACGGGTGAATAGTGAAATGTCGAGATTTGGGAAATGACCTGAAATTGTGGGTTGTGACATATACTCTCTCTTCTTCTAGTTTCTTATTCACTCATGAATCTATGGTTGAGTATGCTTAACATGGTGACCTAACAGAGAATTTGGAGTGTAGGAACCCCAATTTAAGTTGTGTTCCAGTTGGTTAGCGCAAACAAATTTTGGAGCAACTAAGGCCTTAGGTGCATTTGTTTCAATGGCAGAAATTTCACTAGTAGATGCAATGGGCCTAGTTAAAGGACATTGATTTTCTAATGGGAAAATTCTACCAGTTGGCTTCCGTTCCTTAATAGGCACTACTTTAGAGTTAGCTATCCTATTTAAAGGGCACTGTTCTCCTAAAGTGAATTTCCTTCCAGTGGGCTTCCATTGATAACCAACATTGGCAAATAGTTTTCCTGTTGCTTTCCAACTTTGCTTAACTCGTTTAGCTCTCCAAACTTTCTTAACTTGGGTTTTGTTGGATGACTTCAAAAATTTTTCAACACATTTATCATGATTAGCCGAAATTAAGCATTCATCACATGTTTTGCAAAGTGAATTAGAGTTTGAATTATGATCCTTTTTGCTCAAATCCGACTTATTGTTCCTCATGTGGTCTTCTACTTTCTTCTTAGGACCACTTTTAGATGGAGAAGTCTTATAATTCTTTTATTTTTCATAGGTTTTGACTCTCTAGCTTTAGTGTCACTATTAATTCCTATAGAAGGACTGATGGGAAACTTAGTCTTTTTCACTTCCAGTTGCTGAACATGTTTTGATGTGTTGGGATCTGAAGTTTCCAAGGGTGCCTTAAAGGTTACATGCTTGTACTTAGTCATTGAGGATGATGCAGTGAGCCTATCTTGCATATTGTCTATCTTAGGACATGTGCCAATGGCATATTCTAAGAGTTCCTGATATCGTTTACTGAGGAAGCAAGCATCTAGAATAGCACTATCCTGTGGTTTCACTTTCCTATCCTCTTCTACAATCTCACGAAGTATGTCAAGACTATCCTTAAGGTACGAGAGATAAGCATAGTGAGTCGACCTATTGTTCCTAAGAGGAAGCGGACTATACACAGCATCAATTGCATACTTCTTACAAGCAGAAACCTTTTGAACAACATTATCACAAGCGATGATTGGCATTTTCCCTTTCACCCGAGTCTTTAGATTCTCAATCTCTTTAAGCAAAGAAGTTATCATTTCATTGTTTTTATCACGTATGATCTTAATCGAATCATATAACTCTTTGTAATGTTGTTTGACTTTTGAATTTTTAGCTCGAAAACAATCATTTTCATATTGCAGTTTGTTGATGATGTCTTGAAAGTGAAAATTCTGAGAATCTAGAGACTGTGGTTTATGGGTGTCAGTCATTCACTCTTTTTAGACTTTAATTGGGCAATTTGAACCCTCAGTTTCTGAATCGTGTTGGTGTGAGCTTGAATCTTTTCATCCGTTTGGCTAATTCAAAATATGCATCAAATTCAGGAGCATCCGAAGATGTCTTGGTATTTGAGGTTTTAATTCTTTCTTCTAAATGTTGACACTTTAATTGCAGATTAAGATTATCAACCTCTAGTTTTGACAAATGCCTGACCATGTTATCATGGTCATCATTTTGAATTTTCTCACGCAATTTTAAATTCCCCCCTCAAGCTCAAAAACACGATTCTGGAAAACATTCAATGCAATAGACGTCTCATGAAATTGACAAGCAGATAAAGCAGAATCAGTAGCAGTTAAAAATACATCTTATGCAAGACATCTAGCAATCAAATTCTCATTCGTGATGAGAATGTTTTTCTTTTCAATTTCACAGCATTTAAGATCAATTGCAATTTGTTTTCCCTCTTTTTCCACATTTTTAAACACTTCTTTCATTTCTTTCACNAGCTCAAAAACACGATTCTGGAAAACATTCAATGCAATAGACGTCTCATGAAATTGACAAGCAGATAAAGCAGAATCAGTAGCAGTTAAAAATACATCTTATGCAAGACATCTAGCAATCAAATTCTCATTCGTGATGAGAATGTTTTTCTTTTCAATTTCACAGCATTTAAGATCAATTGCAATTTGTTTTCCCTCTTTTTCCACATTTTTAAACACTTCTTTCATTTCTTTCACTTCAGTTTCAAGGGTTTTTTGCATACCCTCAAAATGTTCTTTGATGAGTTTAAGAAATGGCATAACCTCAGTTAAGTAGCACTCTTTTGTTTGTTCAAATCCCCTTTCCCCTTCAGTAATCCTCGTTGGTGTAATTCTCTTCTTACATGTTGTATCAAAATCGGCAAACATTTGACAACGAACGTAGATACTGATAAGAGTATTACATTTTGTGGGAAGAGTTAAAGGCACTAAATGCATTGGTGTATTGGGAGGGTACACCGTTGCAGGAGCAATTTTCCTAAAGGGTGGATTTTTTTCATTAAGTGCTTCCGCTTTTCTCTTTTCCATGTCTAGAGACCAAAATATTTGCTCTGGGTTCAGCTTAGTTTGAGGTGCAAAAACAGTTAACATGTTCTCCTTATAATAATGTTTGATTAGAACACGCTTTTCAATGCACTTGGGATCCTTCATTTTTTCAGCTAATCTCTCTCGATTAATAGCTTCAATCTCATTGGTCTCATCAAATGACGTCACATCAGGAGGGGCATGACCAGGCTTAAGCATAACATTTGCGTCATATAATGCAGGTTGGGCAACTCTAATGCTCCTAAGGCAATCAGAATTGGGTTCACCTACATCTTTTTCACTGTTTTCATCACACAACTTTTTATGCTTTTGAATCATTTAAGCAGTTTGAATGGTTTGGCCTTGCGTGTACAACTTGTTTTCGAGCTTATTCTTCAACGTTTTCAGTCTGGAAATATCATTTAAGAGTTTTATTTTTTCTTCCTGAAAATCAAGTTTTAGTGTAATTACACTTTTTTGTATCTCCTGTTTTTGTTTAGCAGTTCGATCAAGTTGATTTTGTAAAGAATATAACTCCTTTTTCAATGTTTCTTCCCTTAAATTACGTTCTGTTATGTATGTACGCATTTGCCAATCGATTTTCTTTTCACGTTCGGTTAGCTCAAATTTTGCACGTTGTTCGTATATGGTCACCTGTTCCTTAAGGATGTTAAGTCTAGTGGTCAGAGTGTCATCAGGGATATAAGCGGTGTTCTCAAGCAACTCACAAGCATTATTTACAATAGAAGATGCACTACTAGGTACAACAGACACTTTGTTGTGTTTCACATATTGTTCATATGGGGTAACATTGCTATTTCCTATATTAGTAGTATCTGAATCAACAAAGTTTGTTTGTTGTAATTCGTTAGGAATCTTTTGTTCATGCAACACATTATCAACATTTACAACAGAAGATGCTCTACTAGGTACATCAGTTTCTTTGTTGTGCTTCACATGTTGTTCAATTGGGAAAGCATCACTGTTTTCCAATTCAACATCATTTGACTCAACAACATTAGTTTGATGTAATTTGTTGAGTATCTTCGGTTCATCAATCCTTTTATACAGTTTGAGTACCTCAGCACATGACACATGTTCTTTTACCGTTCTGATATATGCATCCAAATCGTGTGCAACAAGAGTTATTGAACTGTTGGTAGTGTCAAGCGTATCAGTCTCTGATCCCCTGCCTTTAGTGACAACTGACCCAACATCCGATGTTTTCCCCGAATCCACAATACCATCACTTGATCGCATCCGACATGCCTTCACCTTGCCTTCATTCTTAAGTTTGTGTTGTGCCCTTTCCTCAATGTACTCCTTAACGTTACCCATGAGTTGGAGTAGTGTGACTCTGAACACGTCAACTTCGATTCCCGTGTAAGTAGCAAAGCACTTCTTTGTCATTTGACTCTCATGATCATACTCTTTAGTGAATCGCGAATTAATGAACGCTTAGAGCTGGTTGTTGATCACACAGAATGCATCCATAGATCTACCTTCAGGAAATTCACCTTTGTCTAGTTGTTGTTGAAGTTGATCTAAGTATAGGATCATTTTGACTGTGAAGGTCTCAACATCTTGACCAAAGAGTGTTGCGAATGCACGTTTGTATCCTCCCAAGTATCCAGGTTGTTCAAAGAGAACCTTGAGATGTGAGTGAAGTAGTCAAAAACATTCTATGTAACTTTCCTTTGCATTGTCAGGTAATTTCACTGGTTGATGAAACTCTTTCCCTTGAGAATTCGAGCACGAAGATTCCATTGCAGCGTTATCAGACTGAAACACATTTATTTGTTGTGAAGGATTGGAAGTATTATGTTCATCGATCATGTCGTATAATTTGAGTATCTCAGGTATGACTGAATCTGAAGTAGAAGACATGTTGTAAACGTGTACGGGATTTTACAAGTCTATGACTTAAACCGAGAAATAGAATCTTTCGCGGTATTTTACAAAGTCAAGAAGAAACCGTGAAATGATACTGAGTACTTTGGTGACTGAGTGTGAGATGATAAACTTTGCAAGGTATAGTAAGTTATCTAAGTCAAGTCACAACGAGTCAAATCACACCAAGTCAAATCACAATTAGTCAAATTGCAGGAATCAACTTGCAACGTCAGATTGTAATTGGACAAGTTGCAACAACTCAAATCGCAACAAATCTCAAATCACAGAACTATTCAACTCGCAGCGTATTGTCAACTCACAACAACTTGATCACCTAGCAGTGAGTTATCAACCAGCAGTGTGATTTGTGTGGAAAACTAGAAAGGGTGGGGGGGGGGTTGAATAGTTTTACGTCTTTTTAATTTATTATGAAAAACTTTGTTTGTACATTTTGTTAGCTTCTAAAACTTTAGATTCGATATTATGTGAACTCAAGTCTTGCACAATATGAATAACTATATATATGTATACTATAGTAATTATAATGTAAGTAAGAAAATGAGTAAGAGATGGAAAGATCGAACCGCGAGACAAGAGATTTATAGTGGTTCGGCTACAAGGACACCTTCCTTGCCCTACTCAACTCCCCGAGCACCTAACTCGAGAGTTTTCTTCACTATGTCAATAAGCTCCCTTATGGCGGAGAAAACCTTACACACCAATATTCACACCACAACTTAGTCACACCTTATTCACACCTTCTACACACCTTCTTTACACCTATCTATCTTCACAACTATCTACTTCACAACTATTTACTTCACAACTATCTTCTTCTTCACACCTATCTTTTTCGCAACTATCTACTTCCAAATATCTACTTCACACCTATCTACTTCCAACTATCTACTTCACAACTATCTTCTTCACACCTATCTTCTTCACAACTATCTACTTCCAACTATCTACTTCATAACTATACTAATCTATCTTCTACCAAATATTCACAACTAGTTACACAAAGAAATAAATATAATGGATGAAGCTCTAATCAACTTGGATGTGGAGATCACAACAAGTTGTAATACTTCTTCTCTTGGTAGCTTGAAGTATTCTTCTTTTGCACTTGAAAGGTTGAGGCTTGGATCACTTTGAAACAAAGATTTATGTATATATGATCATAGGATTTTAGAGAATAGAAACGAGATCTAGAACATAAAGTTTTGGGGTGCAAAAGGTGAGAAAAATCTGTGGACTCAACCAGTATTTATAGGGACAAAAATAATGTTCTGGAGCGTGGCCAGTCCCCTTAATTGAGGGTCCGGTCCCCTTAATTTTAAGGGGACCGCCTAGTGAATTAAGGGGGCCGCCCCTCCAGAACGTTGGATTTATTTGTCCTTTTATGGGGAAAGTTTTTCTGGTTCATTTCTACCATTTTTGGTTAAAAATTTGAATTCATATATTTATAATGAATTAAACATATTCTTTTAATTCCAAAAATGTTTTATAAAAGATATCCCATTTTATAAAAATCTAGTGATTAAGAAAATGTTCTTTTGATCATATAGTGCATTAAACACTTTGTTTATTCATACCTTAAGTGATTAAGTTGTTGACATGAATATTTATAACTAAATACTTGTTTACGTCATAATCTCTAGTTTAATGAGTTTATATTTTGTGATTATCAAAACATAGAGATATTGAAAAATATAAATAATGTTTTTAGACATTGCTTATATCAACAATCTCCCCCTTTTTGATGATTACAAAACCTAAACTCATTAAGTCAAAAATTAATTTTTAGACAAGTATTTAGTGAGTTTATATTCACTTCTCCCCCCTTTTTGTAGAATCAAATAGGTTATGCCGACTATCTTTGAGAACGAAGTTAGACGGTTAGAAAGCTCCCCTTGATCTGTGCTCCCCCTCAATTGAGGGCACCAAGGAAACGAGCTATGGAATGCTTGGCTACAAAAAAAATATGTGAAGGAAACAAGACATACATATATATATGCAAAGCAAGAATAAATCAAACATGGATAGCTACTTCATTTAATCATATAAGATGATCATTTAAAATGAACATCATTACAACATTCAATATGCTAGAAGCATATTGATTATAAGGTAATAAGCTAAAAGAAACAAAATAGTCATAAATTGCCAAAGAGAGCTCTTGGACTTGCTTGCAACACATGGTTGAAAAAACCTATCTTCTTCACAACTATCTACTTCCAACTATCTACTTCATAACTATACTAATCTATCTTCTACCAAATATTCACAACTAGTTACACAAAGAAATAAATATAATGGATGAAGCTCTAATCAACTTGGATGTGGAGATCACAATAAGTTGTAATACTTCTTCTCTTGGTAGATTGAAGTATTCTTCTTTTGCACTTGAAAGGTTGAGGCTTGGATCACTTTGAAACAAAGATTTATGTATATATGATCAAAGAATTTTAGAGAATAGAAACGAGATCTAGAACAGAAAGTTTTGGGGTGCAAAAGGTGAGAAAAATCTGTGGACTGAACCAGTATTTATAGGGACAAAAATAATGTTCTGGAGCGTGGCCGGTCCCCTTAATTGAGGGGCCGGTCCCCTTAATTTTAAGGGGGCCGCCTAGTGAATTAAGGGGGCCGCCCCTCCAGAACGTTGGATTTATTTGTCCTTTTGTGGGGAAGGTTTTTTTGGTTCATTTCTACCATTTTTGGTTAAAAATTTGAATTCATATATTTATAATGAATTAAACATATTCTTTTAATTCCAAAAATATTTTATAAAAGATATAAAATATTTTGTGACATTTTATAAAAATCTAGTGATCAGGAAAATGTTCTTTTGATCATATAGTGCATTAAACACTTTGTTTATTCATACCTTAAGTGATTAAGTTGTTGAAATGAATATTTATAACTAAATACTTGTTTACGTCATAATCTCTAGTTTAATGAGTTTATATTTTGTGATTATCAAAACATAGAGATATTGAAAAATATAAATAATGTTTTTAGACATTGCTTATATCAACAATCTCCCCCTTTTTGATGATTACAAAACCTAAACTCATTAAGTCAAAAATTTATTTTTAGACAAGTATTTAGTGAGTTTATATTCACTTCTCCCCCCTTTTTGTAGAATCAAAAAGGTTATGCCGACTATCTTTGTGAACGAAGTTAGACGGGTATAAAGCTCCCCTTGATGTGTGCTCCCCCTCAATTGAGGGCACCAAGGAAACGAGCTATGGAATGCTTGGCTACAAAAAAAATATGTGAAGGAAACAAGTCATACATATATATATGCAAAGCAAGAATAAATCAAACATGGATAGCTACTTCATTTAATCATATAAGATGATCATTTAAAATGAACATCATTACAACATTCAATATGCTAGAAGCATATTGATTATAAGGTAATAAGCTAAAAGAAACAAAATAGTCATAAATTGCCAAAGAGAGCTCTTGGACTTGCTTGCAACACATGGTTGAATAGGTTTATTTGGTTGAGGTACATAAGCTTAAAGCTTAGTTGTTTGATGGTGAATGGTATGGGGTTGGGTATGGAGCGGAAGAGGTGGATCTCACGATGTTGTATCGTGTTAATGTTGGTGTTGGATGAGATCGAGTTAGAAGATATTCAATCCAAGAGATATCTTCACTCAAGTAGAGAATTTGTTTTTGGACAAAGATGCAACAAGGGAAAAAGTGGGTATGGTTTGTAACTTGATCCAAGTTGAGAGAGTGGGGTAAGCATTTTGCATAGGGTGATGATGGAGGTTGCCCTTTGTTGCGTTGTGCAAGATGCATAGCAAGGAGATCACTAAGATCATGGATTTGGTTAATCTCTTCACGGAATTTTTGCTTTTCCGTGGCAATGTGAAGTGAAGTCATTTGTTTGGTATGGACGAAGAGGTGTTGTGTAGTTGGAGGTGAGGTTGTTGGATGTGTAGTTTGATGGTTGGCCGAAATGATATGGATCATTGTAGTTGGTTTGAGGTTGAGATGTGTAGCTTGGAATGAATGAGGATGTTTGGCCATAGTTGGATGGTTTCTAAAGTGGATCAAATGAATGTCCTTGTATGTTTGGAGTGTAGTTTGGGAAGTAAGTGGTTGGAGGTGTTGATTGATTACCAACTTCATTTGTTGTGATGGATTTGTTTCGAGGGCTTTTTCTTCGCCAATTGGGTTTTTCGGTCATCCTAGCTAGCCTTGAGGCTTTTGGTTTTGGTTTGTTTGGAGAAGTCATGAAATGATGAATGGAGAGTTTGAGGAATAAGGTATTTATAGTGTGAGATTTATGTGATTAGGGATGGTTGATGTTTGTTTGAAGGATTACGACAAAATATGTTTGTGAATTTTGGGTAGTATAGGGTAAAATGGGCTAAAAAGCAGAAAAAGGTTCTGTAAACCCGACCATCAGATGGCCGGTCCCCTTAATTGGAGGCCGGTCCCCTTAATAATTAAGGGGGCCGCCTTATGAATTAAGGGGGCCACCCATCTGGTGAATTCCAGTTTACCCAGAACTGGGTTTTGTTGGCAGAAAATTTCAGAAAGAATTGTGTTTTTAGTTTGGTTTCAAGCAAGCTCAACTCTTTGTGGCAATTTAGTTATGTAATATACTAATAACTAAGCATGCATATAAGAACACTTAAGAGAAACAACAAATAAGCAAGTTAATCATCCTAATAGAGCTATCTAAAGCAAGGGCAAAGGCAACTAGTGAGTGAGCAACTAGTGATGGAACAAATGCGACAATATCATTTATGATTTTGTCCTAATGTGTGCCTATATGCAACAAATGTGGAGACGTGATTGCTTCGACTCCTAATGCAAAGGTAAAGATATCCTAAGAAGCAATCCAAGTTCTCCTTGATTCGATTTTTGCTCAATTCATGAATGCCAATTGTATATATTAGATTTTATATTTTGACGATTCATGTGAGATCTTATGCATGATTTTTGAAAATGTTTTTAGCAATATTCAACAATGCAAGAAAAATGGTTTTCATGTGTTTCCTAGAAGTGAGAATTGTTTGAAATAAAATGGATTGGGTTTTTATAGAAGTGTTTATGCAATAGAAAGTTATTTCCCAATCTTTAATCTTGTGCGAAATAGAATCCTAGACTCAGATGCGAAGAGAGGAAAAGGAAAATAAATTTTATGCAATAAATAATTAATGCAATAATATTTAGTCAATTTGTTCCATCATTCCTAATCCTAAACGCAAGTGGTTGAATAGTTCACGCTTAAGGGGTTTAGTGAATATATCCGCTATGTTATCTTCCGATGCTACTTTTTCTATAGTTATATTTCCTTTTTGTACATTATCGCGAAGGAAGTGGTGACGTATTTCTATATGCTTAGTCCTAGAGTGTTGAACGGGATTCTTACTTAAATCTATAGCACCTTTGTTATCGCACATAATAGGGATATTTTCTAACTTAACGCCATAGTCTACGAGAGCTTGTTTCATCCATAGTGCTTGTTGACATGCCTTTCCAGCGCTTACATATTTGGCTTCGGTGGTAGAAATAGCAAGAGCTGTTTGCTTCTTGGAAAACCAAGATGTTAGACAACATCCCATAAACGTGCAAATGCCGCTAGTGCTCTTTCTATCTATGTAGTCTCCCGCATGATCCGAATCCGCATAGACGATGGTTTCTGTGACATTTCTAAAATTTCATGTCATTTATTTTAATAGTTTATTATTCAACTATTCTATTTTTTTTTACTAATTCACTTCGTCGGAAGTTATCCGCGTACGTCATAACGCATTCAATTTATTCAACCACGACTATACTATGTCTACTCTACACTTTCTATGCACCATTTTTTCCTTAAAATCCTATTTATAAAGTCATTACTTTTTCCATTTTTACGTCAACTTTCCACTTTTTACGTATTGCACGGTTTAAATTCATGTTTTCATGTTTTAACCTCAAATAAATCCTCCAATGAACTCACCACTCATCTATACTTCAAAAATATATTGTGAAAACGAGTTTCAATATTTTTACAAGTTTTACATTTTATTTCTACCCGGTATTACGTTACGCGTCTTAAAAACTCCACGTTTTAAGTTACCGGGAGCAAAATAAACTACACAATACATCTATAACTCATTTTAATCCATAAATTCTGCACTAACTCTTACCTTACTCCCTATGTGGCAAGAGATTGTGGTGTGCATGAGTTAGAGATGACATGCCATCATTTTCCACTAACTACTAACAAGTAGTTAGTAAAAATGCTCACATAGAGCATATCACCCTCATTTAACATGCAATTCACTCCAAAATTTCTGCTCTCTCCTCTCTTTTTGACGTGAGATAACAACAACAAACACACCATTTGTGTTTTGATTAATACTAAAAAGATGGTGCAAGAATGATGGTCCTTGTGTTCTAGATATTCCTTGGTTCTTTTCTTCCTCAAAGTCTTCATATTCAAGGGTTTTTGTTGATGATTTTTCTAAGAGTTTTCAAGGGTTTAAGGGCTGTGGATTTTCAAAGTTCCTAGAGTGGTGATTCTCAAGTTCTTTCAAGAGTGTTGGTGACAAGATTAGTGATCATCGATTAGAGAAAAGGTACAAGTAATGTTACCTTAATCTTGATCTATATTTTCCTCTTGTAAATATTCTTCCTCCTACATTTATTTGGCTCATAAAATGTTTTTATGGCAGTAGGTTGAAGCCTTATATGGTTCTCTAAAAGCTCTCCTTGGTGGTCTCAAGATTTCCCTTTGGTGGTGTCAAGAGATAGCTCCAAGTCCTTCATTTCTTGTTATTTTTACTTGCCCAAATCTTTTGTAAGAAAACTCCTCCACTAACTCTCTATTTATTTTTATATTCACTACTGTAAAAATAGTATATTATGATGTATTTGAACACTATATAAATTATTATGCTTAATTAAGCTTGGTACATTGGTTAGGAAACACTAAAAACCCTAAAGGACTAGACATGCAAACTGTGAATCTGATTCAGGGGTAAAAAAGGAATAAACTGTACTAATCAGTAGACATTGGACCTAAACTAAAAATATGGGGTTGTAGGCCTATGTCTTACGGAAATTTTGACTGGTATTTCGTTGAATAACTCTTTACGATGATTAAACTAGAATTATTTTGGTGAAACATGTCACATTCTGAGTAAGAGATTTGAAACGTGTATAAGTCATTTTTTTTGTGAATAACCCACTGTTACTCAAAACATAAAAGTTTTAGATAACATCTTAACTTAAACGTGGCCGAAAGCGGGGAATTAATCGGGTTAGTAAAACTCTATATATCACACTTTTCGCGGGATAGTTGTAAATTTGAAAACTGATGGACTAAGTAGTATGGGTAAATAAATAGTTTTACTAATGTAATCAAATTTTTGACTAAGTGGGACCCATAAAACTTGTTAGTACAGATGTATACCTTTCAGGGAATATAAATAACGAGATTTGTGGACTTACGGTTTGTGAGTAACGGATTTTTGAAAGTGAATAAGTTATAAACATTTTTGACAGCTTTGGAATTAAAAGTATAAAAATGTTTAAGTTTTATAAACTTTTGAACTTTAAATATATTTTGACCCACTTAAGTTATTTTGGACCCTTTGGCTTAAATGGAACCTTTGAATTAAATTTGAACCTTAGGACTAAATTGGACATATAAACAAGTATAAGAATTGTAGCCCCCGCACTTTTTCCCAAAGGATTAAAGTATTGTAAACTAGAATCGTTAAATTTCAAATGTCATATTAAACAAATTTGAATCACATATCTAGTTAATCATGCGAGTTATTTATTTTATATATATACTTACACACTATTACAAATTTCTAAACGACAACCGATGGGATTTGTAGCACACCCCATTTCGAATAGCTCACTTGCGTACCAACTCGATTTACATCTATTCTTTTGGGCCTTGATGGACCAAATAAGCTACTCCTTTATTCTTTAATGTTGGGCCGAATAATTTCTCAAGAATTGGGCTAGAAAGTTTGCGAATATGAATGTTCTTTTTCTCTCCTTTCTGCGATGGATTTAACGAACAACAGCCCAAGCCCAATAATAACTTTGCTAAACCCATCTAACCAGCGCATGCTTTCTTGGCTTGAAACACAAAAACCCACCCAACGAGTGAAAGTATTTTTTTTCTTTTCTTTCCCTTCCTGGTCTAAGCCGTACGTGAGTAAACAAGTCCCAAGGGCCACCCTAAGACTACCCTAAAACATTAATCTAATCACTAAACGCATAACACCTTGACCCATTGACTTCAAAAACCTTGGATAATATGTCCGTACTCTCACATGTAGATGTGACAAAC
>LBNU01029838.1:10575-24030 GCA_014162995.1 Artemisia annua
ATTATGAAGTTTATGAAATTCATGTTGAATGATATGTGTTTTGTTACTACAATAATGGAGTAGTCGTTATTATGTTTATTTGGGTGATATAGTTATATGGTTGTTTGCAATGTAATGTACGCTTTCTATTTGATACTATACTTAAGTTTAATTGATGAGATTATGCTTGGATCATTGTTGGATGTTTGATGTATCTCTGTGGAAGAAGTAGGTCGAAAGGGTTTGCCATTTTGGTATTGTTTCAAGGTGTTTGTCTATGGCAACTTGGTATTAACCTTGTAGAAATTGGTCGACAAAACATTTACCAACCCATCCATGATCTTGTTTAATGCCTTATCTCATGTCTAACGAACTTGATGAGGAAATTTGCTTATGTATACTTCTGTTATGAACCATTCTTAATGCATTTGATATATTGAGAATCATAGGTCGAAAGGGTTTCTTAATATGTTGGATAGTTATAGGTACGAGTTATAACCATGCACCTCTTGCTTATATATCTTGTTCATGATATCTTGCTCATCGTTTACATGCTACTTCCATATTTCTTAGCCTAAATAAACATAGTTTTTAATCATATAAAACAATCAATCTAAATTGCTAGTCTTTGGATAAGTGACAATCTAGGGACTTTACTTTAACACAATTGCTAACTTGGCTTTTCTACAATCTCTTGGGACGACCTGGTCTTACTTAAACCTTTGCTATAAACGGGGGTTATACTTTACCCATGTGTTTTATAAATTAAGGAAATTGATGAAATTAGTATTATAAATTTAAAGCTTTCGAAACACATCAAAGTTTTTAGCGCCGTTGCCGGGGATTGGCATTGATAAAATCAAGTTAGTTAAGTGTTTTGAGACTTTTTACAAACATAGCCGTACAGTTTTCTGCCAAACTGAATCAATTTTTACTTTCTAAGACTGAGTGTACGCCGCACTTCAAAGTTTGTGCTCCGTATAATCTGGAAAAATTTAAACTACGCCGGTTTTACTTTCTAAACCGCCGTACTTTCTGGAAAAATTCACAATGTTCACTGAGACAAAACCAAACCAAAACAAAAACTTTTTAATGCTTAAATTCAAGGCTGAGAACATGAGAATTGCTTTTTATGTGCCTTTGGTATTTGGATTGATGCATTTGTTAATATGTTATGATTCATCGAAAATACAAAAATATTTGCTTATTTGGTTAATTAGACATTTTCTTGTTTTTGATTGTTTATGCAAGATAATAATCTGGACTATAAGGTTAAACATAATTATGAGATATTCTAAAAACTACAAAGGAGTTGAAACTAAAAACAGGGGAAGTACGCCGCACTTGTTTTCAAGTACGTCGGTCTTTCCTGGGAAATTTCAAAAGATTAAAACAGAAGTACGCCGCACTTGTTATCAAGTACGTCGCACTTTTATGACTAGAAGTTCACAGAAGACTTTTATATTGTTCATAATGATCAAACCAATTCATCTTTTGATTTCTGAAGGTTTACTGATGTTATTGGAGTGCAAAATATCATTTAGTTTTGATTGTGCTAACATACTAATGGTTTATTTGATGTTATGTTATCAAATGTTAGAAATGGACCCAAACTTGAGTATTGGACGTATGTGCTTAGATAAAGGAAATTCTCTTGCTGAGAATGATCAAGTTGAAAGTGAAGGTAATTGGGATGGAGAAAGCACCTGGGACACAGCAGACAATGGAAAACAAAAGGAGGTGAAGGCTTATACTTTCTTTAGAATGGAGAAAGAAGATGGAACTTGGGATAGGTACATGACACCTTGTTATGTGGAAGGTGTGAATGCTTTTGATGGGGTTACTGATTTGGATTGTGATAAAAACTATGTTTCTCAAGAGGTGGTGATTGAAAAGAAATGGAAGTACACTAAGCTAGCTAATGGGGACAAAAAGCTTGATAAGAAATTGTTAGTGAATTTAGAGGGAGAAATTTATGTGGTTGAATTTTATGTGAATCCGAAAGAGGGTGATGTTGAACCTACTGTGATACTTGGTAGAGATTTTCTTAGGCAAGCTAAAGCTATTGTGAACCTACAACTTGGCCTAATAACCCTTTGGCCCGAACCACCTGTGTATGATTCGGAGGATGAGGAGCTAGATGCTTTGCTAGCCAATTTCTCAGTTGAAGAACTTCCACCACTTTCACCAAACTCCAATAATTTCCCAAACTATGTGTGCAACATGGGAAAAAGCTCTAGAAACAAAAACAAACAACAAAAAACTTACAAAATGACCTATGATGATGAAGGTCCATCACTAACCATAAACCGTGCAAAAACACAAGAAGAGTTGACTAGGGAAGAGTTTGAAAAAGATGTGCTAGAAAGGGTTATATTACTAAATGAAAAAAGACCCGTTATTGAAACTTTGAAGAACTTGGACAAACACAAAATGATGCTTGATAGTGTGTTGATTGATAGGCTTAAACTTGATGGTGAGGTTACTAATGAGGAGGAGCATGAGTTGGCTAAAGAAGTGGTTAAAGAACATAAGGTTGTGAAAGAAGGAGGAGATCCGGGATGTTTTATTTTGCCTATTAGTTTGGAAGGAAAACTCACTTATAATGCATTAGTAGACACTGGGTCAAACATTAACATGATGCCATACCGTATCTATGCACTTTTGGAGAGAGGCAAAGCAAGTCCTAAGATTGATAAAGTGAAGTTACTAGACCACTCTAGTGCGGAAACCATGGGAAGTTTGCTCAATGTTCTTTGCCAAATTGGCACAAACACCATGCTTGCCAATTTTCTACTTTTTGATATACCCATTGATAGAGACGTACCATTGGTTTTCGGGAGAAGTTTCATGTATACTCTTGGAACTATAATAGACATGAGGAATGATAGGATAAGTGTGTATGGGGGGCATTACAAAATTGTACCCACGAAAAAGAAGGAGGAAGAAAGTGATAGTGACGAAGAGGATGATGAATATTCTC
Organism: Artemisia annua; assembly: GCA_014162995.1. Lineage (NCBI taxonomy): Eukaryota > Viridiplantae > Streptophyta > Magnoliopsida > Asterales > Asteraceae > Artemisia > Artemisia annua. The sequence goes on from LBNU01029838.1 coordinate 13,538, forward strand.
CAAGAAGGGATGAGAATGGAAATCCATTTTATGGACCTGTTTATCTAAGCTATATGGAATGTGAAGATGCAATGGATCGTGCTCTTGGTGAGCAAGATTACTTGAACCCGTTTCGTGATGTTTGTGTTTGGAAAAAGTTGGTAGGATTTCTTGGAGCACTACCCGTTTCTCTAACCAATAATGACTGGACACCTAACTATTCGGGGGGAAATTTGAAAGTTAAAGGAGATAGGAAGTGGCACGTTAACGTTAAAATTGTGGATCCATTTGGAAATACTTTTGAAAGAGGATATGAGACTAAGAAAACTGGAAGGAAGGTTTCTGGAGAATACAAGCTGAGTGATGTTATGTCACCCGTTTATTTCAGAGCTTGAAAAATTATGGATGACGGATAGGAGTAGCAACATACGCTCCTAAGTTTATTTTTCTCGTTTTTATTTTTTTTTCTATGTTATTTTCATCATTTGAATAAAACGTACCAAAACATTGTATCCTGGAAAGTTAAGGAATGTTTTGATGAATGAATGAATATAATGAAGTTTGATTATATGTGGATTGAACGTTTTTACGAATGCATGTTAGTTAAAATTGTTAACTGTGGAAAAATTTGCAGTAAGTACGCCGTACTTGGGGTCAAGTACGCCGCACTTCTGAGCGGGACTATAAATATGACTTGAAATCTTTCATAACTCACAACGTTTTCACACACAACATTGAGAGAAACCGCTACCCTTTTGATCAAAACTTTCACGAAAGATCTTTTCAAAGAAAATCAATCCACATTATCATGTCTTCGGTATGTTTATCCATTTTGTCTAATTTCTTTACAAATTTATTTCATAATTTTAGGGTTTATATTTTTTTTCTGATATGTTTTAGATTTTTTTTTTTATTTTTTTTATGTTAGAATAAGTGGAACTTATAGGACTACCCAATTTCATGGACGAAAGTTTTGCGGATGATTGAGTCGAATTAGGGTTAGGGTTGTTAGCCTTGATCACTATTTTTGCGAAGATAGAAATTTGAATATGCTTATTTTATCTAGGAGAGATTAAAATGGAATGTAAAAAAAAAAAGATTTTGGATTTAACGAGTTGAAAATTATGGGAATTAGTCCTAAATGCTTAAACTTAAGATAAGAACTGCTTATTTTTAGGGGTTTTTAAGAAAACAATGAAGAAAAACTGTATCATGAGTTTGAAAACATAATTTTGTTGGCAAGATGCTTTAGAATCAAATACTTCGCGCCCTTAATGCTATGTGCACCGGTTTTCAGATCTGAACCGCCGTACTTACATTTTAAACTAGCTAGTACGCTGTACTTGTTTCCAATCGCACTTTTTGCCTGAATTCAAGAAAGAATGTTTGAAATGAGAATATTGAAAGAGATTTAGACATATGTGTGCACTAACAGCTAATAATCTTGTGTCTATGGAATGTGTGCAGGAATCAGAAACAAATGTACAAGCCTCTACATCTAGGAATAAAAGGAAAAGAGCCACTGTAAGTGTGGATGAGCTATTACTTGGAAGGGTCAATCATGAGCATTTGCAATGGAGGGGTTGTAACATGGATAATAGGAAGAAGTACAATGGTGTGTTGGCTAGGCTGGTGACAAAGGATATCTACTCACCATGTATTGTTGATTGGGAAGTGTTGAATATTCTTGGATGTGGAGAGGAGATTGAGGAGAATGCTTGGAGTATACTCTGATGAGGAGTTGGGTGATACTAAGTTTAGGAGTTTAATCATGAGAGGAGAAAGAGTGAGGAAGGAATTTGATGGAGATGAGTACTGGAAGGAAATTAGTGGAGAAGATGTGAGGGTTTATGGAAAGAAAAGAGTTTGAAAAATTAAGAACCCCATGTTACAAATCATTCACAAAATCTTGGTCAAATCTATTTTTCACAGGAGTCATTATGAGCAATATGTTCTTGATGATGATCTATGGATTCTTCATGCATTTGACAGGAAACACCCTTTGTCCCACCTGAATGTAGTCTGGTTGATAGCTCAGTACCTGAGGAATGTGGCTGTGATACCTGGGGGAACAAGAATATGTTGTGGGCATTTGGTCACTAGGATGGCAAGTAGCTTGGGTTTGTTGAATGAGGAAGATATGAGAATGTTGGAAAGGAAGGTGAATGCAGGAGCTGTAGGAATCAAGAGCTTGGATTACTTGAGGAGCCTTTGGATGCTTGGTGACACCACCACCACAGATCATCAACAACAACAGCAGCAGCAGCAGCAACAATGAAACCGCCGCACAATATCTGGTGTGCGGCGTACTTTGGTTGGAAACCAGGGATCTGGTTGTTTTAAAACAATTTCAAACATTTTATTCGTATGGTCTGTAACAAATGCCTCTGTTGGCATTCAAAACAATTCATGATGGTATCTGGAAAAACAAAACAATGGTAATCGGGGAAGATGGAACAATAACTATAACTATCTATATATCTATATGCATAACTAAGTAATAATAATAATATATCTAATCTTTTTTATTATATTTGTTTGCTTGTTTTTGTTTGTTTTGTTTATGAATATGTGCAGGTTCGAATTTAGTACGAAGGCTTCAATTATGCTTCGTACAATTTTGCTGAATTCATCCTATAGTAAAGTAACTCATTCCCATTTCTCTATTTTATTTATATTCTGTCACATTGAGGACAATGTTCATAATAAGTATGGGGGGGGGGGGTGAGATAAATTGGAATGATAAAAAAAAAAAGCAGATTTTAAAGGAAATGTGCGACGGTTTTGCAACTTGGTACGCCGCACTTATTATATAATGTTTAAAAAAAATAAAAAATAATAATCGAGTTAAATCATTTAAGCTAATTCGACTCGGAATTGATAACGTGCAAGCATATTTATAAACATTACCACTAAAATGTGAGGAATTTTCAGCCTAATGCCCTTATTAAAAGCTTGTTTCTTTGTTTATGAGTGTGCCGATGTTTTATTTATTCTAGAACTTGTGCTTAAAATCTTTACGAGACCGTTGTAAGATCACATTCGTGTGATATAAGTAATTTTAAATGATAAGAGGCAAACTTAGGATTTACACCAAATAGCCATTCAAAAAAAATATATTAGTAATCATATCGATTATCTAATTTCCAATATAAAAACCTTTTGTAGCACTTATCTTTAGTGCTAGATACCACTAGAACAACATTCTGAGCCAATCTATTCGTTTCTTACATCCACTATATAAAAAATAAAAAAAATATATATACACTTTAGCCTTTCTAAACCTATGAACCTTGTTGGAAGTCCAAAGAAAAAGAAATAATTGCGGATTATGCTATTTTGAATGAAATGCGAAGGTTGCAAACTTCTAGTTTTGATTGAAGTGGTGTGTTTATCGTAAGTATGGGGGAAAACAAAATATTTCCCAAGAAAACAAAAGAAAAATATATGTACGAGAAAGAATAAAGTGTTGGGGAAAAATGTGCCAAATGGAGATCGTTATTACAAGAAAATGGACTTTCAACTTATTATTATTTTCTTTTAGAAACAACTTCACTATATAAATCTAATGCCTAATCCATACCCATATTATTACCTTTAGCCTAACGTTATAACCCGAATAAAAGTCCTCTTTGATGAAATTTACTTGGTGCTTACACCATATCGGTGAAGTTTAGTTTTTTGTACAAGCCTATGGTAATTTATTTAACATGTCTGAGCAGCTGAGTGTGATTCTTTTATACCCGATATATGAGTGTGAGTGAATTATACTTTCCACCTTCGTGAGATGCCTAGTCGCGTTATTTTGGCTTATGATTTCTTGATAAGATAAAAATAAAAATATTTTTAAAGATTGCTTGAGGGCAAACAATAGTTAAGTATGGGGGATTTGATAACGCTCTAATTATACATATTTATTCCATCGATTATATATCATTTATCTATATATTATATAGAACATCATGTTATATGTGTAGAATTGGTACTAATCTGGTTGCAGGATAGAACGAGAGAAGAAAGTCAGAAATACTACTAAAAAGACGATAAAGTGACAAATATAAGAAAGGAGGGAAGAAAGGAGGGACTTGAAATAAAAATATATAAGTATGAAAGACCCAAGTACGCCGGTCTTAGGACTGTGTGCGGCGTACTTGCTTGGTGGGTAAATGAGATTGAATATACATGAAGTACGGCGTACTTTCTACGAAGTGCGGCGCACTTACCTTGACAGTTACAAAACAGAGTTATTGTTTGCATTCATTGTGAGGCCGATCACTTGTCCTCATTTACTGAATATTGGAGTTGAATTAGGTCAAGATGTGCCTATAAAAGCTAAAGTATGAAGCAGAGAAAAAGGAGGAAACACCAAAGAGAAGTAGGGAAAGTATACGAAGTGAGATTGGTGAACTCATACCAAGTTCACCATATCGGGGTCGAGGTTGTGATTATATTGCTGTGACAGAGTGTAGGAGAACGAGCCTAGAGAGTTATCTCTGTGAAATCATTTGTTCTTTCGTTGTAATCACTTTTGGTACACTTTTCTACTTTGTCGAATTGAATTATGAAGTGTATGAAATTCATTTTGAATGATAAGTGTTTTGTTACTACAATAATGGAGTAGTCGTTATTATGCTTATTTGGGTGATATAGTTATATGGTTGTTTGCAATGTAATGTAAGCTTGCTATTTGATACTATACTTAAGTTTAATTGATGAGATTATGCTTGGATCNGTAATCACTTTTGGTACACTTTTCTACTTTGTCGAATTGAATTATGAAGTGTATGAAATTCATTTTGAATGATAAGTGTTTTGTTACTACAATAATGGAGTAGTCGTTATTATGCTTATTTGGGTGATATAGTTATATGGTTGTTTGCAATGTAATGTAAGCTTGCTATTTGATACTATACTTAAGTTTAATTGATGAGATTATGCTTGGATCATTGTTGGATGTTTCATGTATCTCTGTGGTAGAAGTAGGTCGAAAGGGTCTGCCATTTTGGTATTATTTCAAGGTGTTTGTCTATGGCAACTTGGTGTTAACCTTGTAGAAATTGGTCGACAACACATTTACCAACCCATCCATGATCTTGTTTAACGCCTTATCTCATGTCTAACGAACTTGATGAGGAAATTGGCTTATGTATACTTCTGTTATGAACCATTCTTAATGCATTTGATATATTGAGAATCATAGGTCGAAAGGGTTTCTTAATATGTTGGATAGTTATAGGTACTAGTGATAACCATGCACCTCTTGCTTATATATCTTTTTCATGATTGCATGTTCATCTTACATGCTACTTCCATGTTTCTTAGCCTAAATAAACATAGTTTTTAATCATATAAAACAATCAATCTAAATTTCTAGTCTTTGGATAAGTGACAATCTAGGGACTTTACTTTAACACAATTGCTAACTTGGCTTTTCTACAATCTCTTGGGACGACCTGGTCTTACCTAAACCGTTGCTATAAACGGGGGTTATACTTTACCCATGTGTTTTATAAATTAAGGAAATTGGTGAAATTAGTATTATAAATTTAAAGCTTTTGAAACACATCACAACCCCTCTTGGAAAAATCACCCAAACTTTAGGTGGAAACAAAACCAAAACACGCCCCAAAACAATTTTTCCAATCTACCTAATCGTTTTCAATCAAACGGTTCATCCTCAAACCGTACTTTTAACAACAATCCTTCCAACAACTATGGTAGTACCTATAATTTTGAAAGATTGATGTCCAATTGATGCGCGTGGATTGCAACACGCACTACGTTTTACCTCTCGAGGGATCTCGAGAAGCTTGCAATCCCCACCAGGCAGTGTACCTGACCGATGTAGTATAGTGAAGTGGCAAGTACCGGGGGATTGATCGTTCTCTCACAGGGAATAGTGTTCGTTAGGCTAAAGGCTACTCTAATCTAGGTCTAAGGGTGGAGGAAGATTCTTTTTGTATTTTTATATTTTATGAAAGCAGTAAAATCTCTGGTTTTGGAGGATAGGGCGGAATTAGTTGCTAGTCAACTAACCCAAGTTATCTACTTCTAAGCTACTTATATTTTTGTATTTTTTTGTTTTAGAGAAAATCAGTGGTGGAGAATAGTGTTTACTTAGATTTCATTACTCCCTAACTATCTTTTACCATGTAATTAGTATGTTGAGTTTGCGTGGATGACGGGTGTATTCCTAACAAGTCGTAGGGAGTGCGTTCAATTCCCTAACTCTATAAGTTCCTACCTCACTCTATGACGATACGTCAAGCATCCTATCATGAGCTCACCGATAGCAACCTATGCATGAAATACTACCTTAAAATCGATAACGCACATACGATTCACGTTTCTAAAGACGTTCAAGCTTGTTACCGTATAGGAGATTAGCCAGTTTTCTCTAGTCTAACGTAGATGAAACATTCATCCAAATACAATCACAACATACACATCACATGATAATCAATAGTTAGGTTTCATTAGATCTAAGCAAACACAAAGTAAATTAGCCTAGCATGTTAAAAGAAAGACAAGTACAAGCATAAATCACACAACACATAGACATATTGTATGAATAAAGACTTATCTTGGATTAAACATGCAAGTTAGAGGGGTTAGGATACCCTCTAAGGTCACTAATACACGAACTAGGGTTTAACCCTAAAGTTCTTCACACCAAAATTCGACTCTAGTTCTCCAAAGTTATATAAAGTAAAGAAAAATCGTTCTATATATATAGAAAACGCGGGCTGACGGCGTCAACCCAATAGGTGACGTCGTCAGCTCGGCGATTAGGGTTTTCAGACGGCCTTCCTTGACGTGGTCATAATTGCTGGTTCCAGATCTGACGGCCTTGGTTGACGGCGTCACCAATTTGCACTACGAACTCTCTGGCCCGTCACGAGTCTTTTTTCCACTTCTGGACTTCACTTGTTCCTGACGGCGTCACCTTGTAGAGTGTGACGGTGTCACCTTCTGTGATCTTTAAGGTCTTTTGAGTTTTTGTTGTTTTCCGCACTTTTTCACTCCGAAAACGCCCGAAAATGCTTCTTTTGTGATTTTCCCTTCAAAAGTACCTAAAATGAGAAAAGAAACGACTTTGGGTGAAATCCAAACCAAAAACATACGAATTAGGACTCAAACCGACCCCTAAAAACGTAACATTTTTCGTCTCATCACCAATTTTATGGCATCTCAAGATGCTCGTATTGCCAAGTTTAAGTCCGATTTCAAACAAAAGCAAAGCGAGATGACAAATAAGATTGACACCTTGTTGAAAGTTCTCAATGACCGAGAGATGGTAGCACTCCCAAGCGACACGGTCAAGAACCCGAAACTAAACGTTAACACCATCTCTTCGGTTTCGTCTCCGAGTTCTTGTCCACAATACTATTCGGTCAACGCCATGAGCACGTGTTTCAAACAAACCCAAGTCCTCCACAAAGACCACGAAAGTAAGATATCAAATGCTAAATTGGTCAATAACATAATTGAAACACCTCACACTCAAAACCTTGATGAAGAATTCAAGGAGCTCCACCTTGAACGTCCTTTTATTGATGTCCTTGCACGTGCTCCTTACTACAGTGCCCTTTTGGAAAAGTACGAGAAGAAGCTTAAGTTAGGTGATAAGGGTACTGCTTTCATTCAAAACAAGTTACCTAAGAAACTAGATAACCCGGGAATATTTGTTTTACCTTGCAAGATCGGTAATTCGGAGGCTTATGAAACATTAGCCGATCTTGGATCAAGCCTTAACTTACTTCCATTATCACTCTACACCTCTCTTAAACTAGGGAAGCTTGAGGAGACTGAGGTAATAATAGGCTTAGCGGATGGAAGTGTAGCATACCCGGTTGGAGATTGCCGTGTCCTCACGCAATGTGATCAATTCACGCTTTTGAGATAAACAATTTCATATCCCTTTTTACTAACTTTGGAAAGTAGCAAAACGTTCAAAAGAGATTACGAAATCATTTATTCCCGAAAACGCCCCGAGTTTCTATTTTATTCCTTATACTAATCTACACTACTATTTTTGTATTTTTCCACTTTATCATGTGACGGTATGTTTGACTTTCATTATTTTGCAATAACGATTAAGGGTCATAGAGTAAGAACACAATTCATAGAAAAGTGACCGATTGGATAAAATTCATCGTCCTCGATTTTTCACAAGCCCTCAAACTAAGCGTAAAAATGGATCATTGTTTAATTACAAGTTAGATGCTAACACTACCCATGGAAGTTACTTGTGTGAAAACCTCTTGCTCCCATTTTCCTATTTTGGTATCTCATTATTTTATTTCTGTGGGAGAAATGAATTTCTTCATAATCATCTCGTTTTCATAATTATTAGTCCGATAAAGATACTAAATTAGGACGCTAAGTAGTTAATGTTCTTTTCTCGAGAGTCGCTGCAATGAAAATGAGGTCCACATCAAAGTCTTTATTATACTTATTATTATTATTATTAGGGTTGCTACCTACCTAAGCCAACACTAACTCCACGGCTACCTCAAATTTAAGGTTCGAAAGGGCTTTTCCATTTGGCGGCTTTCTTCTCGGCACATCCCAAACCAGTTGGTTTAAGTGACCAGGCTTTTGAAACCCCACAGAGAATAGTACCGGAATCAGCGGGAATTCGATTCCAAAGATTTACGAGGCTACCGCTAAATCCGCATCAACCTAAATAGATGACAACCGACTCACAACACAACAATAACAAAAACTCATAAACTTTAGTTGAGGAGTACTTTCACGTGCACCTCATGCGCCCGATCTAGGATCGTATACATGCACCTCACGCGCCGTGCCAACTTTAGTCTTAACAATTAAGCTCTTATTCGCACAACTCAATATTGACTTTTCTTTCTTTTTCTTTTCTCATCATTTTTTTTTCACACGCATAACTTTGACGCTTATAGCAACTTTGGGACTCCGGACCTTCACGGTTTAAGTCCAAGACCTACCGCCAACTGCTTAGGTTAGAATGTAGGATCCAAGGTCCGATCTCAATCCGAAGTCTTATATCACTACTAACACTTATTATTATACGATACTTTATTACTGGACCTTGATGTGTACCCAATTTTCAAAGCAAGGATTCTTTTAAAAAGACCAAGAACTAAATATCGGCAAAACCTAATATCTTTAATTATTTAGCACAAATATGGGGTGAAACAATTTGGTGGGAACAAAAAGCCACAAGTACCTTCGATGAGCTCTAAAGAGAACCAACTACTCCACGCTTAGCATCTAACTTCTAAAGAAACTCTATCATTTCACGTTCTCCGCAAATTTAAAATCCCAAATAATGAGATCCGCGAATGCTTAGCCGATAATCATTTTTAAAGACTATATTGGTTAAGGGAGACAAGCTAGGGCTCAACACGCCCGGATCAAGTCAAAATTTTTATTCTCACTCTTACCTAGTAGGAAAGTCAAACACGGTGCCAAAACTTATTATATTTTGCACAACTTTTTTTCATTTTTTTTTCATTTTTTTTAACTTTTTCACTTCATTTTCATCAAAAATTTTCAAATTTTTTTCATTTTTTTCAACTTTTTTTAGGAAAAAACGGGGTTGCGAGAGTAAACGACTAAATGAAAGTGCAAGTCAAATCAAATCGAAGATTCACCCCCCCCCAGACTAAAGATAAACATTATCCTCAATGTTTCAAAGGTAAGGGTAATCCTAACAAAAATCTAGGGCCGTTTATTAATTATGCCAAAGATAACGTTAGACGATAAGATTAGGATATTTTGGATTTCCATAAAAGCAACGATGAATGAAACTCGAGTGGAGAAGAGATGAAACAACGAGCACGAGATTCTTCATAAATCGGGGTAAATCCTGAACATACACAAACAACCACGAAAACACGAGAAATGGAAGAGGTCGCCCCTCCTCACGTCACTTATTAGAAAATAGAAAAGAAAAAGATAGATGGATAAGCATGGGTTGCCTCCCACGAAGCGCTTTGTTTTTTATTACCGAGTCACGTAGCTTGACTCGATCCCCGGATTCAATTGTCCTTAGGGAAAGTTTGGAGATCTGGGACAACCATGGGTGGTATATCCCCTCCGAAGTAATGTTTGAGACGATGACCATTCACCTTGAATTTGGGACTATCGGGTTGAGCTAACTCGATGGTGCCATAAGGAAAAACATGGGTAACGGTGAATGGTCCTGACCAACGGGTTTTGAGCTTGCCCGAGAAAATCTTCAATCGAGAATTGAAAAGAAGGACTTGATCACCAACGTTGAAAACGCGGTTTTTGATTTTTGAATCATGAATCCTCTTCGTTTTCTCTTTGTAGATCAAAGAATTCTCATAGGCTTGATCACGAAGTTTGGTTAACTCGTTTAATTGAACTTTTCGGTGATCACCCGCGGTTTGAAGATCAAAATTGGCATGCTTCAAGGCCCAATAAGCCTTATGCTCTAATTCAATGGGTAAGTGACAAGCCTTTCCATACACCAACTTATAAGGAGTACACCCGATGGGGGGTTT
>LBNU01029838.1:26217-39771 GCA_014162995.1 Artemisia annua
GAACGAGGGGGTTCTTTTTCGAGCCAAATCCGGGCTGCCCCCTCGAGTGAAAATAGGAATAACATCAACTTAATAGCATCGTGAGGAACGTCCTTAAATTTCATGGTCGAGGTCAACTTATTGAACCATCGAATGTGCGCGTGAGGATCGTCCCTCTCAAAACCGTGAAATTGGTTTGATGTGACAAGTTGAATCAAACCGGTTTTAAGTTCAAAATTCTCGGAAAGTATCGGTGGTAAAACAATTGCATCTCCATATCCCTCGGTGGGACATTGGAGCAATTCTTGCATCGTACGTTGATCGGCCATCTCGGACATTGGAGCAATTCTTTTACGACGTCTACGATAGTGTTGAGTCGGTATGGTCGGAGAGTTAACAATTAATCTCGACCGTGAACGTGTGAGCATACACTAAAACCAATCAAAGTAAAATTTGAAAAAGGAAAATAAAATTTGAAAGAAAAATCTTTATGGTTTTTAAAAATTTTTAAACAAAAATTGAAATCAAAATATTTTTGGGTTTTTATATAAAAGAAAACTTAAAAACACAATATTACCAAGTTATCTACTTCTAAGCTACTTATATTTTTGTATTTTATTTTTATTTTTTAGAGAAAATCAGTGGTGGAGAATAGTGTTTACTTAGATTTCATTACTCCCTAACTATCTTTTACCATGTGACTAGTATGTTGAGTTTGCTTGGATGACGGGTGTATTCCTAACAAGTCGTAGGGAGTGCGTTCAATTCCCTAACTCTATAAGTTCCTACCTCATTTTATGACGATACGTCAAGCATCCTATCATGAGCTCACCGATAGCAACCTATGCATGAAATACTACCTTAAAACCAATAACGCACATATGATTCACGTTTCTAAAGACGTTCAAGCATGTTACCATATAGGAGATTAGCCAGTTTTCCTTAGTCTAACGTAGATGAAACATTCACCCAAATACAATCACAACTTACCCATCACATGATAATCAATAGTTAGGTTTCATTAGATCTAAGCAAACACAAAGTAAATTAGCCTAGCATATTAAAAGAAAGACAAGCACAAATATATATCACACAACACATAGACATATTGTATAAATAAAGACTTATCTTTAATTGAACATGCAAGTTGGAAGGGTTTGGATACCCTCCAAGGTCTGTAAAACTCGTACTAGGGTTTTGGTCCCAAGTTCTCCACTCTAAAATTCCTCTTAAATAAAAGAAAAACGTTCTATATATATAGATTTTGCGGGCTGACGGCGTCAACCCAATAAGTGACGTCGTCAGCTCGGCGATTAGGGTTTTCAGACGGCCTTCCTTGACGTGGTCATAATTGCTGGTTCCAGATCTGACGGCCTTGGTTGACGGCGTCACCAATTTGCACTACGAACTCTCTGGCCCGTCACGAGTATTTTTCCAATTCTGGACTTCACTTGTTCCTGACGGCGTCACCTTGTAGAGTGTGACGGCGTCACCTTCTGTAATCTTCAAGGTCTTTTGAGTTTTTGTTGTTTTCCGCACTTTTTCACTCCGAAAACGCCCGAAAATGCTTCTTTTGTGATTTTCCCTTCAAAAGTACCTAAAATGAGAAAAGAAACGACTTTGGGTGAAATCCAAACCAAAAACATACGAATTAGGACTCAAACCGACCCCTAAAAACGTAACATTTTTCGTCTCATCAAATACCAACACATAGACATATTGATTGAATTAAAGTGAAGACTTATCTTTAATTAAGCATGAGGGTTCCAAGGGTTCGAAACCCTAAAAGTACAGAAAATTCGTCTAGGGTTTGGTGCCAAAAGTTCTCCACAAAGTTTCACACTTAATGAATGAAAAATAGAAAATTATATATAGATTTTACATTCTGACGGCGTCAGGTTATAGAGGCTGACGCCGTCAGCTCGCCGCCATTAGGTTTCTCGGATGGCCTGGATCCACTTCTGACGCCGTCACTCTCTATTTCCTTCTGGGCCGTCACTCTTTAAATTATAACCTGACGGCCTACACCATATAACACCTGATGGCGTCAGGTGTAAAAGTTCCAAATCTTTCTGGCCCGTCATTTGAAAATTGGTTTTCACTCTTTTGTCAATGTATGCTGACGGCGTCACCTTGTGACTCTGACGCCGTCAGGTAGTAATTCCTGCTTCTTTTAAGACTTTGTCGTTTTCTTCACTTTTATGCTCCAAAAACGTCCAAATATGCAAGTTTTCCAGAATTCCTCTCAAAGGTACCTAAAATGACAAAAGAAACGATTTAGGGCAATATTTGATCACATTTATACGAATTAAGGCTTAAATGACCCCTTAAAAGCGTAACACTTTTCGTCTCATCAGAGGACCAAAATTTTTTTTACATACCAAGGGACTAATCTCCACCCTCCATCTTCCCTCCATCTTTATTTGATCTAATGGATGAGATTAATCCCAAAAATTTAAAAAACCCACTTTCATCCTTTTTTTTTTCAAATATTAATATCTTTCAAACCGTTAATCGTTAAGCGAAAAAAAATATACCGTTACGACGACCATTTAATTATCTTTCTATAGATAGGTACTTTGATATATTTTCGACAATTTTTTTTGTTTTTTTCACGTTTTTTTCTCGTGGCCGAAAAAATCACATATGATATATCATATATGATATTACATCACAACCTATATAAAACACAAGTGTGATTGCTATTTTTAGAGGCAAAAAATCATCCCAAAATCCTACTAAAACGCCACGTGGAATACCTCTTAATTAGAAAGTTTTCAAACTAATCTTCCTGTCAACTGATCCCAAAAAACTTGGTCTTATTTTCTTTTCAAACTAATCCTCTCTATCATTCATAGCAGAAAACGCCATCAACAAACTCCTAACCAAATCATAAACCTAATTATAAAACAACCCCCTTTTATAATATTATGAAAACCAATTCAGTTTGGTAGATAATCGACAATGAATCTTATCTTTCTTATGAACCCTAATTATGAAAGAGTCGGTCCTTTTTGAAAATTTATTCATGTTGGTTGAATGATCGACTAATTAAATTTTGATTCAAGATTTGTTTTATTTATTGAGCTGATTTTATCGAGATCAAAGCATAAAACCATTTTTTTTAATTCAAAACCGCCATTCCTACACCACCACCGCCGACAATATGATCTGACACACAAGGTTTGTTTTGATTTTTTTTATTGATTTTTTTAAGATCTCTATAGGTGATGTTTGTGATTGGTTCTTCAAACTGCACAACGGTTATATCGGTTGTATGAGACTGCTTATAGGGGGTTTATGGGATTGCTTATTGCAGTTGCTTTTTTAGATACATTATTTTGTGCGTTTTATTTTTCAAAGTTATATGTGAATGCGATGAGCAATATGCTCAATCGTATGTTATGTTTATAGTTTTTGTTGAAGATATACTAGGAGTAAAGAATTGGGATCTTTTTTTTTTTGTATATTAGTTATTGTAAGTACTAATATGCATTAAACTTTGATAACTTCTGTTAAGGTTTCTATGAACTTATTCTAATAAAGTTGTTGTCTTTTAAAAATATGTGTTTGCACACAATGTGTTTGATGAAATGCATTCAAAATTGATCCATTTATTATAGTCAAACAATGAATATGTTTATACAATAGTCTTATAAGAAACGATGAAGATCAGATAAGTTGACTCAAATAAATTGATAACTTATTTACTTTCTTTTATATATGTAGGGAAAGAAATGGAGCACGTATTGACGGCTCATCAAGTAAGATACGTAATCCACAACTGAAGCTGTCGAATATTGGCTTTAGTGTGTGAAAAGTAAAACTGAAGATGTTAATTCAAGTGGAAAAAAATGATAAGTGACTTACCCACTTTTATTTGTTAGTTGACTTATTCGATTTCACTACTTTGATCCATTTCACATTTATGATAACGTTGCATGATCTAAGCACTTAAGTTATGTCATAACCGAAACGATAAGTCTGTACTAGAAGTGTGAATGGGAATTTTGTGTTAAATGTCAAAGAGAAACTAATTATGCCAATTGTGTATATTTTGAACTTTATGCTCATTATTATATCTCATTGTCATTTAAAATACTTTAATAGTGTGTAAATTTTTGGAAATACAAGACAGAAGAATGAATTTTGAAATGACATGTATTATATTATGTTTCAGTGGACGTTAGCTCTATAATAACTATATAATTGCGTTGTGATGTTAAGGATACATGAATAAGAATACCATGTAGATTTTATCTTTCCAGTCTTCATATGCCAGCAACTTTTCTCGAGCATAGTCTATTATACCGAAAATGAAATCCTAAAATCTGAGAAGATCACTTATCCACCAGTACCTAAAGAACCGAAGAGTGATAGAAGCTTGCTGTGACACCATTCAGGTAATTTCTTTGTCCTTTCTATTTTGAACTTTTACTTTTGACCTTGATTTAGTTGAAGAGCTAAGCAATTATTTGTTTTTTCAGTTATTATGGTCATTCTGCCGCGGGAACCTGGAGGGTAGTGATGAAAAGCGTATTTTAGAATTATTTTTTGAGTAAGCGTCTTTCGACAAATCCATTCATTTCTAGAAATATCTCATCTTAAATTATTGATCTGTAATTAACACAACTTTGTTTTGATGACTTAGGTATCCATACGATAACTTCATTCATCACCACATTCAACAGATAATAGATTCTTGCCTTGATAAAAAGAACACTTATATCATGTCACGAATACGATTTTTGTATAAGAAAGATTCGGTCACCCCAGATACGATTAAGCGTTGTTTAGCTCGTAGTATTTATAATAGTTAGTAGAACGTAGATTAGAAGTAGTTAGTATTCGTGGAGTTGGGCCGGGTCTTTACCCACTGTCAGCCCGATCCACAGCCCAAGTGGCAACCAACACATGTACATATAAAAGCCCTCTCCATCCTTGGAGAGGGTGAACCTTCTCAATCTGTTTTTTCTTTTTTTTGGTTTGTTTCTCTCTCTAAGGTTCCATTCTCTCTCTTTCTCTCTCTAAAACTCTTCTCCTAATCCTGTACTATTCTTCTTCTTCTTTCTTTAATTTGATCCAAACAAACATAAAACCATACATGTTATTAATATGAGTATCCTACAATTGGTATCAAGAGCCAAGGTTACATTCTTGGGATTGGTCTTACTTGGTTTGTATGGTTCTTCTTTGGTTCGAATGGTATAGGTAGACAATTCTTGTGTTCAATCTCATTCGTGACTTAGTTTGTGTTGTTCGTGTACTTTGAGGTTTCATGGTGTTAGATATTCTTAAGTTCTCTATTGGTTTGGTTAATATTAAAGTATCTTGTTAGTTTTTATGAATTTCGAGGGGTTTGTTTTGGGGTGTTCTTGGTGGCATTTAGATGAACCACAAAACCCAGATCCGGTTTTTAAGCTTATAAGGACTGTTTTTCTGTGTTTTATTGCAAAAGGACAACTAAAAGGGGTTTGTTTTTGGGGATGTTCTTGGTGGCGTTTAGATGAACCACATAACCCAGAAAATAAAAAGGGACGAAAGTGACACTATCTGTTGTTCATGTTATAGCGATTAGTCCAAAGTTATTCTGTGGCGATTACCTCTTTAGGTATAGCGACTAACTTTTAATAAAAGGGGTCAGCTGGGTTATAGATTATCTTTTGTAGCGATTTGTTCCAGTTTCACCATGGCGATTATCTCTTGTTCGTAGTGGCTACTTTTTTAAAGTGGCGATTACTTTCTTTGTGGTGATTACTTTACTTGTGGCGATTATCTCCTGGACTAGCGTTTAGTTCAAACTTCAATATGGCGATTAGCTTGTTAGCTCAATCTAGCGATTATTTTTGTGATGACTAAACTAAACGCTGCCCAAATACAATATCTCTTGGTGGCGATTAGTTTGTATACTTCCAACAAACAAACAAACCCAACTCATAGTACAAGATCTCAGCTTTCATCTCTTTGGTTCTCAAATATTCGAACAAAGGACACCACAAGAGTTTTAACATCACAGATCCTAAAACAAATCGAATGTTTTTTTTGTTATGAAACGTGAAGTAAGCATGATCTCAGTTGTTTTTCGTGTATAAACTTTTATTTCAAGATCCAACAACACGAAAACATAACATCATCGATCTGTTTTCTTTCCAAGGCATAACCTCATCTCTACATCCGAATATAAAGAAAATGAAAAGATAAGATCTATACAAATGTGATATCAAAAGTAAACATATACGAATTTCTACATCTCCTACACCATCCATGATCTCAGTTTCTTCGCGTGTTCACATGATTGGTAAAAGATCATTTCAGACCCATACAAACCACGCTTAAGAAATCATCATAGATCCATGTGACACTTAAACCATTTGGTACCATACGAATCCTTAAAGTATGAACAAAACAAGTGGGTTTCCTTCCTCTTTCATTCGTTTTAAAAGATAAGGACAACGAAAAAATAAAAACATAACAAAGATCTCAGTTGTGTTCAAACCATATAATAATCTTTAAAAGATCATATGTTTTTCTTGAACATATCGACTTCACAGATCATGTATTAGCACCAAGGCTTTATTTTTTCTTTCCGAAAATCTAAAAGAAGAACAATAACAAGAGTGTTATCATTCTTTCTTTCCTTTCGATTTGGAAATCACAACAACAAGACGATCGTACCTTAATCGTTATCATGAGCTTCCATTTGGGATGCGTTTTGTGTTCGTTGTGTAAGTAGCAGCTAGAATCAAAGGATTTGTGTTGTTGATTCGGATTTAACTTGTACATGAGACAGAATTTTTAGGTGGTGGCTGCGTATGTTGTGATTAGGGTTTGTAATGATTAGGGTTAAGTGAGTTTAAGTGTCCTTTATACACGAAATTAGGGTTTGGATATGTATTAACTTTGGACCTGGGCCGTGTTTGATTCTCCTTGGGCTACTCATTTTCTTTTGGGCTTCAGGCTTTTATATCTTTACATGGTGGGCTGGTAATATTACAAGGGACGAATTGTGTGTATTATTTTTAAGTTGAGCTTAGTGGTTTCTTAGTCGAGCTAACGATGTTTATCACAAGAGCTTAATTGTCATTTTACTTTCCTCATAAGGTGAATTTTTGTGTTAATTGTTCGACAACGGTTTGATTGAGCTTCAAAGAATCCGAAATTGTGAATTATCTTGGTTTGTGATATTTTCGGGTTTATTGGATATACTTACGGGGATTATTCGAATTTCAAAATACTCGCACGTTGTCTGATATTCACTGTGACGTGTCGGCTTCATCACTTAATCACAATTCAACCAAACCAAATCAATTCTTCAGAGTTTCACGGTTTTTTTCTTGATTTTGTAAAATCCCGCGAAAGGATCTATTTCTCGGTTTAAATCATAGAATTGTAAAATCCCGTGCACATTCACAATCATGTCTACCAAGTCAGATTCTGTCATCTCAGAGATACTCAAGTTGTACGACATGGACGATGAACTTAAGATTCACAACAAAGTACAACTGACAAACGCTTCTGATCAGACAACCGTTTTCGAGTCAGATTATACTGAGATGGAATTGTCATGCTCGAATTCTTAAGAGAAAGAGTTTCTTCAGCCACAAAAATTGTTCAATAACGCAGAGAAAAGCTGCATAGACTGTTTTCAACAACTTCATTCACACCTTTCGGTACTTCTAGAGGGAACTGGATTCAAGATGGGATTCGAACGTGCATTTGCAACACTCTTTGGTCAAGATGTTCAGACTTTCACAGACACAATGATTCTTAACTTAGATCAACTACAACAACAACTTGACCAAGGAAAATCTTCCAATATGGGATCCATGGCTGCCCTGTGTGTGATCAACAAACAACTCCAAGTGTTCTGTGATTCGAAATTCACTCTGGAGTATGACCATTACAGTGAGATGACGAAAAAGTGCTTTGCGGATCACACGGGAATTGAGGTTGACACGTTCAGAGATACACTCATCCAACTCATGGGTAATGTTANTTAACTTAGATCAACTACAACAACAACTTGACCAAGGAAAATCTTCCAATATGGGATCCATGGCTGCCCTGTGTGTGATCAACAAACAACTCCAAGTGTTCTGTGATTCGAAATTCACTCTGGAGTATGACCATTACAGTGAGATGACGAAAAAGTGCTTTGCGGATCACACGGGAATTGAGGTTGACACGTTCAGAGATACACTCATCCAACTCATGGGTAATGTTAAGGCGTTCATTGAGAAAAGAGCACAGCACAGACATTTGAATGACGACAAAGTGAAGGAAACTTTGGTGCAATCATGTGATAGTATGAATGACTCGGGTAAAGCTTTGGATGTTGGGTCAGTTGTCACAATGCACAAAGGATCAGAGACTGATAAGCTTGACACTACCAGCAGTTCAGTGACTCCAGTCACCCATGGCATGGATGCAGATCTTAGACCAGTTAATGAACAAATGTCATGTGCTGAGGTACCTATAACTGTTCTACAAAATGTGCTCTCTAATGAACGACAACATACTGATCAAATCAAACTCAATTATGACACAAATTTGTTGGAAAAGACTGATAGCAATACCATGTCTAACTCAACAAATATGAGTCATAAAGGGGGGGAAAGTGATCAGGATGCTGAACGTGATGACTTGTTAAGTTTTGTGCTAATGGCTGATGCTTTTAAATCATATGATATGGTTGATAAAGAAGTTTTTAATGAACTTTCAAAAAGATTTTTACAGATTGAAAAACATTGTATTTCTCTTGAAATTGCAATGCAACAAAAGGAAGAAAGTCTTCAGATTAACCAATCATGTAAAAATCCAGAACTTCCTGATTTCCGTGAATTCTTTATGATTAATGATTTGAAAGCTCAGCTAGAAACAAAGAACTTGACAATCAGCAACCTGAAAAAACGTATTTCTGAGATGTGTGATATGTATAATGAAGTTAAGGCTAAACATGAATGTGCTGTTATTGAATTGGAACAAAATGTGGCTAAGTTACTTGTGGAAAATGAGTATTTGAAAATGAATTGTAAAAATCTTAACGAGACTATCAAAGAAACAAGAACTAAAACATTAGAACCAACAACTTCTTTGATTGCCCAAAATGATGAATTAAAAGCTCAACTCATGGAAAAGGGTTTCACAATTGCAGCATTAAAAAATGAGCTAAGAAAAGCAACAGGGAATAGTGTGAACACTAAGTTTGCAAAACCATCAATCTTGGGGAAACCAGTTTCTCAATTAAATAGAAACCAATCCTTTATTAGGCAACCGACTGCGTTTAGATCTGAACAACCAAAATTTTCTAAAATACGGTTTGCCTCCTAAGTTTATGCGGAACAAGTTTTGTCAAAACCAGTCACTCCACATTATTTGCCTAATATAATTACTTCTAGCTCTGTTATGCCTCAACAAGTAGCTACCCCTACAGCCAGCTCCTCTAGGATTAGTTCGAAAACAGTGTTAAAACCTAGCATTAAGGTTCAAAATACTTATGATATAAAGGACTTGTACAAGAACTATGATCTAGAAAAGGCTAGGAAAAGGGCACTACTTCATAAGGATGGTATCTTAGGTTCACAACCGTGTATGATGCCCCCTAAGTTATTGAGGAACATTGCAAAGGTTCAACCTGCGAAGTCTAGGATTTTTAGTAAGTCACCCACAATGCATGAGAAGCAAAGCAAATCTAAATCTTTTCCTAGGTGGATACCAACTGGTAAATCTTTGGAGACTAGGAATATCGACAAGCCTTCCTCTAAGCATAAGAAGCTTAGTAATCCTAGACCTTGCCAAAAGTGGATGCCAACTGGTAGAATTTTTAAGAACGTCGGACTTAAGTGGTTACCTACCGGAAAGTTGCTCAATAATGGCAATACCATGGTTGAACGTGAAACCCCCAAGGGTTTGGATACTGCTGCTACTAACCCATATATATGCAATCAAGTTTGTAATGTTAGTGCAGGTAGTCCTTACTCAGTTGCAGGTACATCAATCATTCACTATTTGAGAAAACTCAAAGTCTGGAGGCCTAAAGCAATCATTTCTCCAGCTTCAGGAGTTTTGGAATGTCGATGTTGATGCATGTGCTTTCTGACATCTGAATACATCAGTTCAGGCCTCACTCTTCAACGACTATGACGTTTGAACACCGCAGTTCAAGCCTCGGTTCTCAAGTTCATCATTATGGTGTCTGCTGACAACACTTCAGGCCCCGTTCATCATCGAAAAGAAAGGTGTACGATTCAGTGCGCCCTATCTTCGGAAGAAGAGAAATCTTCTTGGTTTTGATTACTCTCTACAACATGGTTCCGTCTTTTCCATGTTCATACAATCTTCAAGTGGATCTACTTATCCTTGATCGAATAGACCACATGGTGATTAATGTTTAAAGAATGGTCATACAACTCTCCACCAACACCAAATGTTCCACTTACCAAGGATGACTGGGATTTATGTTTGATGAATACTTCCATGCCTCTACGAATGTTGATCATCTAGTTCCTGAAGCTCTTGTTCCGGTTCCTACTGACTCAACTAGTTTACCTTCTTCAATCTCATTGATCAAGATGCATCATTTAGAAGTATTTCTCAGACTATTCACGAAACTCAATCTCCAGTTATTCCTCAAGGTGTTGATGATGACTATCATGATACTGAAGCTGCACATGAATAATGATCCGTCTTCTGGTATTCCTTCCCCAAAACCGGAATCTGAAGAATCCCCTTCTTCATGGATTGTTGTTCCTTCTAATGTGCACTCTGTAAATCAACCACAAAAATATAAAGGAAAATGTCGGTTAAGAATTTGGAAATGGAATGTCAAGTGATCACAGAGTTTATTCGGTATTAGTTATTTGAGATTGAAGTAAAATTTCACAGGTAAGTGTACTTAGTATCTTGATGATCCTTGTTCGAGCTTTTAATCTCTACACTGACGAAGACTTGGGTATCTAGTTATTTTGGTAATTCTTCTCTTCTATTACCACAAAATAACTATCACATTCAGTGTCACAACTCACACGGAGTTGTCGATAATCAAGAGGTGATGTACGTCTTATACTTGATGGTTGGTTGGTTGAAAAGTATAAAGTACCTAGGGATTCAATGTTGCATGAAGTCTCTACACCGCTCTTTGTCATACATTGTTGCAAGTTTAAGTCACAAGAACGGGGAATTCTACTTCATTTTCAAGCTGGGAATATCGAGTTTACTTCACAAAGTGGTCATAGAAATAGCCGATTGAATATAAGGGTTGATAATGATAGTCAGAGAGTGATCCTGTAGCAGTTGATTCTTACAGAATACATCTAAGCAAATGTTGTTCTTCTCACAAAATTTCAAGTTATTGTGTAAAAATGTGTTGTTGATTCTGAGGTATCAAAACCAACAAGGGAGAAAAGAGACATACATCTGAATGCATAAAGAGTACACGAGATGAACTTAATACTTCGTCATAATTGACGTTATGCCGGGAAGACAAATGTCATAACCGCAGAGACAATCAGTGTTTTAACTTGTTATTTTGGTGTATTATTCCAACTACGTGGGGGAAGAGACGTAAGAAACAGTTTCTGATGATAAAAGAAGTACAAGTGTGCTTTGGGTTTTTGAGCTTCGTATAATGAGACTGATTGCATCATTTCAACTACTTGGGGGAAGTGGTCTCTGGATACTTGTGGTACGCATTACTTCAGCCTTCAGCTGGAAGAAAGATGAGAAGAACTATTCAAGCGTGAGATGATACGTTGCTGAGCTACCAAAGCTTCATAATGAGGAGGCTAAAATTCGATGATTTGGTGGTGCCTAGTGATTAACTCAGCTGTGAGATTCTAGTGATTTGTTAACTACTTGCGCTTGGTGAATTGTTGTAACTTAAGTCGTTTCGATTAGTCTGATTGTAATTTGACGTTGTGAGTTAATCCTTACGACTTGACTCATTACGATCGGATCTATTGTAACTTGACTTGTCGCGACTTGACACTTAGTGCAAATTGTGACTTATCCAAGATCTCACTCTAAGTCTAACTCGCATATTATATCTTTCGGTTTCTTTTGTTGACTTTAGTAAAATCCCAGGAGAGAATCGATCTCTCGGTTTAAGTCACAAGAGCTGTAAAATCCCGTGTAAGATTATATCATGGCAACTACGGCCTCACACTATCATTCAGGAGCCTTAAAAGCTTTGGTGGTAAAAGTTTAAGAGATGTTGACAACAAATTCCTACATCGTACTGAACGATACTCTCAATATGATTCTCATATCAACAGCTTCTTAAACTTATCGGGGATCACTCAGGGCTCGAGAATTTCGTGAATAAGTTTATCAGGATGGTTAGATTCGGGTATTACCATTTTGACAGTCAAGATCTGGAAAGGTTAAAAGCTAAAGCAGTTTTTGAATTCCTCGTTGGTCATGCTTCAGATCTTAGGGATACCGAATCTACAACAGACGAACCCAACAAATCTTGGAAACCATTCACGTCACATTCTATGAGCTGTCTGAGCAAATGGCTTCTGCACACATTAGTGTAGGACCCGCGTCTAAACTTTTGTCCTCTGAACCAACCAGTTCAGTTACAGTATCCCACTCCTGCATGTACCTTATGCACCATCTAACGATAAGGATTTGGAGATCTCGACTAATCAAATGGTTGATGAATACTTTGAGCCGCCAATTGGTGATACACCGGTACCACCAACCATCGCAGCTCATGTTCCAAACGATCCAAAATGGTTCATCTTGTCCTGTTTCAATAGCTTAAGACGCTCCATCAGCAAGTCATTCATCAACATCATCATACTTTCAATCTCCTTCCGTACATCAAGGCACTGCAGTCGACGATTCTTTTGAAGTAAATCCATCTGCTCCACCTTGTGTTAATCTGTTCTAAAACACATTTACTCCTGAATCTTCATCTAAAGGCTTCTTCTTCAGGAGATCTTAACACAAGCACATCATTTTCCTACCCACAACCACATGATCTTCACTATAATGGGAATCCTTCTCAACAGGTGTCCACACGATGTGATCTGAACACACATGCCTTGTGGTGCTTTACTAGGGTTTTGGTCCCAAGTTCTCCACTCTAAAATTCCTCTAAAATAAAAGAAAAACGTTCTATATATATAGATTTTGCGGGCTGACGGCGTCAATCCAATAAGTGACGTCGTCAGCTCGGCGATTAGGGTTTTCAGACGGCCTTCCTTGACATGGTCATAATTGCTGGTTCCAGATCTGACGGCCTTGGTTGACGGCGTCACCAATTTGCACTACGAACTCTGTGGCCCGTCACGAGTCTTTTTTCCACTTCTGGACTTCACTTGTTCCTGACGGCGTCACCTTGTAGAGTGTGACGGTGTCACCTTCTGTGATCTTTAAGGTCTTTTGAGTTTTTGTTGTTTTCCGCACTTTTTCACTCCGAAAACGCCCGAAAATGCTTCTTTTGTGATTTTCCCTTCAAAAGTACCTAAAATGAGAAAAGAAACGACTTTGGGTGAAATCCAAACCAAAAACATACGAATTAGGACTCAAACCGACCCCTAAAAATGTAACATTTTTCGTCTCATCAAA
>LBNU01029838.1:55344-74303 GCA_014162995.1 Artemisia annua
AGGCTAGTGATAATAGCATTGAACCTTGTGTAACCATTATCAATGGTTTCTTCATCCGAGACCGTGAACTTCTCATATTGTTGTATGAGCAAGTCGATCTTGCAATCTTTCACTTGAGAGTTGCCTTGATGAGTGATGATGAGAGAGTGACAAATTTCCTTGGCGGTCTTGCAAACATGTACCCTCTCGAACTCCCTTCGAGGTAGAGCATTATAAATCAACATCTTGGCTTCATCATTCTTACCAAGCTTTCTCCTCTCATCATCATTAAGATCCAACTGTGGATTTTTCACCAACAACTTCGTTTCTGAGTCTTCCACCATGAACTCAAAGTTGCCATTTTGGATGATTTCCCACAAATCAAGATCTTTGGACCTAACATAGGTCTCCAACCGGGTTTTCCAAAAACAAAACCCATCGGTTTCTAGCAAAGGTGGTCTTTGCATAGAACACCCCTCAACATAGTTCTCTTGAGCCATGGATCTATACTCTACTTTACCAAAAATCTTGGTTAGGATTTTAGATTTTTGGGAAAGAAGTTTTTGACTTAAAACGACTTCTCGGGAAGGTTTTAACGCTCAAAAACTTGAGTATTCCGCTCTAATACCAATTGTAGAACCTTAGAGGGGGGGGGTGAATACGGTTTCTTTGGCATTTTAGATGTTTAAAAACTTTAAGCCAAAGAGAATACTAAGTGGTTGTACAATAATCCAACAACCACTAACACAACCAAAGTATATAAAGCAAGTAAAAACACAACGATATATACTGGTTCAGGATGGGGGGTTTATACCATCCGTACGTCCAGTTGCGAATCCGCGACTCCGATACTATTCATTAGTATAATCCTTTCGGTGGACTACAAACCGTTACAATTCACTCCACCAATATTCAACAATATTGATGCTCACAAAGAAGGAGTTACTCCCACGGTATTCCACCCTCGGAAACCACCCAAAAGAATCTCGCGATTCGACTTCACCTATTGTCACCAAGACCACTACCAAGACTTCCCACAGGAAGTATCAAACCCCAACTAGATCCCCAATGATCTAGGCTTGGTCACCAAGATACAAGACTTCCCTTACAAACAATTGAATGAATGAATGAGTGTTTGTTCAACCAAACCCTAACCTAACCTATAGAATCGATTGTAATAGAAAGGGTATAGATAAGAAGACCCTCGACACAATCACAAGAGTGGATTAAGTTCTTGAGATTCTTCCCTTGCAAGAAGATGTGTTCTTTTAAAGAATGTTAGTGTTTAACTAAGAACACAAGATAGAATTAGAGAGATTAGAGAGAAAGAATATAGAGAGAAAGAATAATAGCAAGGGGTGAGGAATACAAGAGGCAAGGGGGTATTTATAAGCCAAGACCCAAACTTGGGATTAATTTACCGAGACCGGCGTGCCACCCACGCATCGACGCGTGGGCAGCGTGCCAGGCGTCTGTGAATAATCCCAAGTGTTGGGTGTTGGATCTTATAAATACCTAACCTTGCTAAACCCCCAATTGTACTTCACACTAAACCTTAACATTAATCAATCTAAGGTTTACCAACTCAAATAACCAATTAGAAAATCATTTTGTGAAGTGTTTATTAGAAAACCAAATACCAAGGGTAGAAAAGTAGAAAGGGTAATTTGGTAGGGGTAGATTGGGTATTCCTCAAGTGGCATAGAAAAGAGAGAAAGAATATGCTAAGGTATATTCCACCCTTGGGGGGGGGAAGTGTAGGATGGATGGTTGAGATGAGATGGTTTGAATTGGATGGCTAGGATTATTTCCATGTGATGGAATGAAGATAAAGAAAGAATATGCTAGTGGAATATTCCAAAACATGGGGGGAAGAAATAAGATGGATGGTTGAGATGGTTTTAGTTTGAATTAAATGGTTGAGAACAAAGGGAGCCTCTTTTGAATTTCAAACTATTTGGCATGTGGGAAAAAGGAGGGTTGAGATGAGTTTATTTGAAATGGATGGCTAGGATCAAAGGGAGCCTATTTTGAATTTCAAATTATTGGCATGTGATTAAAATGGAGGGTTGAGATGTGTTGTAAGGGAGTGGATGGATGATATGTAAAGTGTGTAAGGAATATAAGATATGAGTTGGATTGTGTAAGGGATGTGATGTTGTAAGGGATTGTGTAAGAGATTTGGACATGGAAGGGATATGGTGAGTTGGCTAGTGTGTGTAGAGAAGAGATGGTTGTGAGAGTAGTGTGTGTATTTTGAAATCAAGTGTGTGCACAAGGTGTATAAGTGTATGTATAGGATTGTATGGAAAGTTGGTAGATTGAGGGAATATTGTGTGGGAGTATGTGAAGGGACAAAGGTACACTTTTGTAAGAGAGTGTAAGAGAATATTGTAAGAGAATGTTGGGAAGGATTTTGGGAAGGATTGTGGGAGATTTGGTGGTATTTGTCTTTTGTAAAAATAAGATTAAGAAGTAATATAATTGTCATTAAGAAGAAAAGGTTTAGACAATTAAGATTATAAGTTGAGAAAATCATAGGTTACTTATTAGTTCAAGTAACACCACGTCGAGAATCCATAGGTTCATATCTCGTGACTTTCCACGACTCGACGTTCTCAACTAATACCTTGGTTCAAACAAGTTAAGTGCTTTGCCTTGATGTAAAGCATAACCCATGCGGGTAAGGATG
Organism: Artemisia annua; assembly: GCA_014162995.1. Taxonomy (NCBI): domain Eukaryota; kingdom Viridiplantae; phylum Streptophyta; class Magnoliopsida; order Asterales; family Asteraceae; genus Artemisia; species Artemisia annua. The sequence goes on from LBNU01029838.1 coordinate 58,016, forward strand.
CGTTTACGCAAAGAGACCTTGAACTTAGTTTGACCAATAAGGGAGTAAACCCGTTACATAATTAGAGAAGACGTAAGCTCGTGATATGAGCATATGGATGCTTTCACATGATGTTACGTGAAATATATAAGCTCCCCAAGTTTAGAAAATCCTTGGCTAGAGGTGATAGTTAGAAAACATGAGTTGGCGTTTTCCCGTAAATGGGTGCTTTAAAAGTTGGATCTCTCTAATCCCAAAACTCGTTTCGAGTGTTCTCAATTAAGCACATAACATATTCATACCTGTATTGAAAGATCCACATTTGTCGGGTAAGGGGAAAGCCGACTTTCAAAATTTGCCCGAGCAGATATGGGCTCCAGGGAATTTTGGCTAACGTTTGTTATTTTATGTGTTTCGATGGTTTATTTGTCATTATTAAAACATAAAGAGATCTTGATCATGTTGCCCCAACAATGTAGTTAAGACGAAGTTAAAAACAAAATAAAGCATTTTCACAATTTAGTTTGAAACATGAATCAATAATAATAAAAATAGAACATACATATGGAAACAAATAAAATCAAATAAACAAACACACAAAACCAATAAAGCTTGGGTTGCCTCCCAAGAAGCGCTTTTCTTTATTAACGAGTCTTGTAGCTAGACTCAAAGTCACTCTACCCTATCACGTGACCTCGTTGTTGGTCACGGTCTCTAGGTCATCCTCGGGTTTAGTCTTATATTCCGGACCTAGTTGCAAGCATTCCTTGTAGAAACCAAATATCCTACTCATAACATAGTCTACTCCTCTACGTCTATCCTCATCATTCCAATAGTAGACCACTTGCTTTTGCTCCTTCTCGATGTTTGACAAGAGTCGGTATTGCTCTATCTTATATGGAATTTGGTAAGCTACATCATCGGTCTCGTCCTTGAATCTAACTATCCCTAGAGATGGGTCATAATTCATTTTAGAGGCCTCAACAAACGGCTTTCCAAAAACTACTTGAGTTAAGCATGCATCTACCACCAGACGAATATCCTCAACAATCACGAAGTCGGTGACGTAGGTGAAATTTCCTACATAGACATGTAGTCCCCTAACTCTACCCACAAAATTGCTTATCCATCCCGTGCTAGGAAATGTCCTAAATCCCAGTTGCTTTTTCATTATTAAATTGTAGTGGGCTCTAGTCATGATGTTTATGGGAGACTTAAGATCTATGTAAGCTTTCCAAACATGCAGGTGACCTATGTTACATGGTATATTGATGTTGGAAGGGTCACCTATTTTAATGATTGGGTTACCTAGGAAGTATGGTGTCTCGGGGTTATCGAATAAATCCTTATGGTATGCACGTTCTTCCTTAGTGAGTAACCTATTGAAGTAGTCCTCTCCATCATCTACTTCTTCTACTTCCTTTTCTTTACTCTCCTCAACTTTCTTAACTTCCTCCTCATGTTCACTATCTATTTCATTTTTAGTGATTGGCTTAATAGTTACAACATTAACAAAATGGACATGTTTGGAGGATGAGGGGTCCTTGATTTGGGGTCCGCTACTTATGTTCCTAGCGTACTTATTTGATGATGGCACCCCTTGGTTGTTGAATGCTTTCAATCAGTTGTCTATTTTATTGGTCATCTCCGTTTGTTGTTGATTAAATTCAGATTCGAACTTAGCCATACGAGCTTCTTGAGATGCCATAAACTTAGACATCATTCCCTCGAGGTTATTGGTACTACCATAATTATTGGAGGGATTGTTGTTGAAAGTACGGTTTGAGGATGAACCGTTTGATTGGAAACGATTAGGTGGATTGGAAGAATTGTTTTGGGGCGTGTTTTGATTTTACTTCCACCTAAAGTTTGGGTGATTTTTCCAAGATGGGTTGTAGGAATCACCGTAAGGGTTTGGATCGGGTTTGAAAGTGTACCACTTCTCTCCCGCTCCGTCGGTACGCGAGGATGCGTAGTCCGCAAAAGCTTGTTCGGGGAGTTCCATGCAATCTCGAGTGTCGTGGGGACCACTACAATACTCGCATGAGGAAGTGATTTTATTCACTTGGCATGAAGGTTTAGGAGCTACGTAGGATTTCATTAGATGCTTGACTTGGTCCTCAAGTTCCATGATTCTACGGTCGGAAGTGCTTGAATTATTTGAAGGCAAAGATATTGCCTTGACCGTTTTATTAAAATCACGGGGATCATTCCAACTTTCGTTGTCATAGAGAGCAAGATCTTCTAGGAGTTCCCATGATTGTTCCGCACTTAGATCATGTAGCTTGCCACCGGCTGCTTGGTCAATGGTTTGCCTCGTGGGGATATTGATATGGTCATAGAAAATTTGGACTTGGAGCCAAAGGTCTATGCCATGATGAGGGACTTTTTGGAGTAAGTCCTTGAATCGAGTCCATGCCTCGTAGAAGGTTTTGCCTTGACGTTGTTGGAACGCCAAGATGTCATTTCTTAGCTTGGTAGTTCTTCCCGGTGGGAAAAATTGAGCAAGGAAGCGAGTGGTAAGATTATCTCAAGAGGTGATGGATCCTGCGGGTAGACGTTCTAGCCATTGACTAGCTTGGTCCCGCAGAGAGAATTGGAAGAGACGTAATCGGGTAGTCTCTCGAGTGTCAACATCAAGGTCTATGGAATCTACGATCTTAAGGAAATCGTTGAGGTGTTGATTTGGATCTTCGGAACGAAGTCCATGGAATGAACATCCGCTTTGCACCAACCGGATGGTGTCGGATCGCAAGGGAGACACATTGGCTCCTTGGGTAAGCTCAATGGTGTTTCGATAGCCCTGGTGGCTAGGACGGGAGTATTCTCCTAAAGTACGGGCTCTAGGAGGTTGGTTTGGTTGGGGATGGTTGTTTGGTTGAGGTGGGTTGATGGGGTCAAGGATGTTACCACCTTCCATGATGGCGGATGGTAATGGTTACGAACAAAAACACGAAGGAAAAAGATAGACTAAAGAAAACCTAGAAAAATAAAAATAAAAGTCTCACTAGAAAGGATTCTAATGAGTAGACCTAAGTAAAAATAAAATTTTCAACCTAAGCAATAACTATTCCCCGGCAGCGGCGCCAAAAACTTGATGCGTGGATTTTGCAACCTATGCACTTAGGTTTTACCTCTCAAGGGATCTTGAGAAGCTTACAACCCCCACCAGGCAGTGTACCTGACTGATGTAGTATAGTGTAGTGGCAAGTACCGGGGGATTGATCGTTCTCTCAGGGAATAGTGTCATTAAGCTTGAAAAGCTACTCTAATTAGGTCTAAGGGTTGAAGGATGATTCTTTTTGTATTTTTATATTTAATGAAAGCAAGTAAAAATCTCGGTTTATAGAGGAGTGGGCGGAATTAGTTGCTAGTCAACTAACCCAAATAACTACTTTTACAAATAAAATTAAATAACAAGAAAATTAAAATGGTTGTGAAACTTATATGAGAGAGATATGTGTTTACTTAGATTTCCTTACTCCCTAGCTATCCTTTATATGTTAATTGGTTTGTTGTAATTATGTGGATGACGGGTTGTATTCCTTTAAACCATTCGTAGGGCCGTGTACGATCTTCCCTAACTCTATAAGCTCCTACTTCACTCCTATGTCGAGCCGAATAAAAGCTCCTAACATGGGATCATTAGAATTCGCTCATGCATTAAATACAACCAAATAATCATAGTACACATCCGATTCATGTTTCTTAAGATGTTCAAGCAAGTTACCGTATAGGAGGTTAGCCAGTTTTCTTAAGCCTAACATCGAGTTCACCCAACCACAATAATCACAAACAAACCAACAACATATAATCAATAGCTAGGTTTCATTAGATCTAAGCAAACACAATAAAGACCTAGCCTAGCATGTTAATTGAAAGACAAGTGTAAGATATAATCACACAATACATAGACATATTGAATCATTTGGAAAGGACTTATCTTCAATTAAGCATCCAAGTTTCAAGGGTGGAAAACCCTCTAAAATACAGTAGAAAAACGAGCTAGGGTTTTGTTCCCAAAGTTGCACACTCATGAATGAAAATTAGAAAACTATATATAGATGTTACATTATGACGGCGTCACCTTATAGGGTCTGACGCCGTCACCTCGCCGCCAAACTAAAATTCGGATTGCTCATATCCACACTTGACGCCGTCCCCTTGTAATTCTTTCTGGGCCGTCTCCCTTTACCACATAACGTGACGGCCTAGGCGTCACAAAGCGTGACGCTTTCACAGGGTATAATGTGAAGCCGTCAGGTACTGTTTTCAGCATAATTTGAGACTTTGTCATTTTCTTCACTTTTATGCTCCAAAAACGTCCAAAATTCTTCCTTTTCCAGAATTCCTCTCCAAAGTACCTAAAATGACAAAAGGAACGATTTAAGGCAATATTTGATTAAATAATTACGGATTAGGGCTTAAATGACCCCCTAAAAGCGTAACACTTTTCGCCTCATCAGAACTGAAGGCACAAAGGAAGAAACTGGTGACGGGTTATATGTAAGGGGAGGGTTAGATCATTCAAGGAAAGCTCGTTCTGGTGGAAGTTCGTGGTTTAAGTCAAGGGGTGAAACTGGTAAACTCAAGTGCTTCATATGTCATTCAGAGGGTCATCTGAAGAGAGACTGTCCAAAGAAGAAGTCAAGTGGGTTCGTCAGGAAGGGTAAGCATGATCAGGATTCTGATTCTTCGTATGACGAGGGTAACGCCTACTTTGGAGAAGCCTTAGTGGTAGTCGGGAATGATGAGATGACTAAATTGGTAATGGATTCAGCTGGGTCTTATCATATGACACCTAGGAGGGATTTCTTGTATGACTTCAAGGATATTGATGGTGGTTCGGTTCAGTTAGGTGATAACAGGACATGCACTATCAAAGGGACAGGAAAAGTGAAGATACAATTGCATGATGGTTCAAGCTTTAACTGGAAGATGTCAGGTATGTTCCAGGGTTAAGAAAAAGCTTGATTTCATTGGGTACTCTTGAAAAAGAGGGTTATACCGTGAAGATGCAGATGGGTAGAGTCAAGGTGATCAAAGGTTGTCGGGTTATGATGACTGGGATCAGGAGAAATAACTGTGTGTATACTTTGGAAGCAAAAGTGACTACTTTTGGTGTACAAAAGCATGGAGGTTCAAAAACAAGTTGGATTCAAGCAACTTGGTCATAAACAAGTTGGGTTCAAGCAACTTGGTCATAAACAAGTTGGGTTCAAACAACTTGGTCCTGGAGTTAAAACAGGAGTCCATGGAGTACAGGTTGATGAACGTGTTTGGTTTGAGGTGGAACTGCAGGGAGCTCAAGGAAATCGTGAAGCTGAGGCTGTTTAGGTTAGTAGCGATGATACTGCAGTGGCTCAAAGAAAGTTGGAGGACAAACAACTTGAAGAAAAGACAAACACGGACTGCTTGGTAAAGGAGCAGGGAAAGGTACACCTAGGTATAAAGGTGGGGGCGGACATTACTGGAGTACCTGGTCAAGAGGGTGCAGAGGGTAATGTTGCTGAAAAGTGTGGAAAACTAGAAGGAGGGTTTGAATAGTTTTACCTCTTTTTCGTTTTATAAAAGTAAATTCGAAAAACCTTCAATTAGAGTTTAGTATGAAAACAACATATAATCAATATGATCAATTATATATGTATGCTTTTGGACTTATTTTCAAAACTTAGTTTTATGAATGGAGCTTTGGTTGATCTTTATGTGAATATGTTTTCCTTTTAAAATCTTAAAATGTTTTGTATCAAATTATCGATTAAGTTAAACAAAACATGAGAAGTGTGAATAATGCATCTAAGTCTATTAGACCATATCATATAATTATTCATCCTATAACAATATTAACTTCTATCTATCACACAATCAACGTCAAAACAATATAAGCAACAATCAACACATATTTGCAAGCATAGATATAAAGCGAAAAATGTAAGAATAAATGAAAAGAGTTAAGAGAAAGGAAATTGTGGAAAACTAGAAGGGGGGGTTGAATAGTTTTCCCCTCTTTTTCATTTGTAAAATGTTTGTTTGAAAAACCTTCAATTAGAGTTTATTATGAAAACAATATATAATCAATATGATTAATTATATATGTGTACTTTTGAGTTTGTTTTCAAAACTTAGTTTTATGAATAAAGCTTTGGTTGATCTTTATGTGAATATGTTTTCCTTTTGAAATCTTAAAACGTTTTGTATCAAATCATCTATTAAGTTAAACTCAATATGAGGAGTGTGAATAATAATGTAGTCGATCATATCATATAATTATGCACATCATCACAATATTAACTTGCAACTATAACACAATCAATCATCATGACAATATAAGCAACACCCAACACATATATGCAAGCATAGATATAAAGCGATAAATGCAAGAGTAAATGTAAAGAGATAAGAGAAAGAAGATGCAAACCGGACACGATGATTTATAGTGGTTCGGCTACAAGGTCTCCTTCCTTGCCCTACTCCACTCCCCGAGTCACCTACTCGAGAGTTTTCTTCACTACTCAACAAGCTCCCTTTTGGCGGAGAAAACCTTACACAACGTTGCTTACATTATTTAACGACACTAAGCTAAATGTCGGGTTCTAATAGTAGCTAGAACCAATCTCACGACACGACTTCAATCACTACACAACTTCTTCACAACTTCACGACTTCTTCACGACTTCACGACTTCATGACTTCTTCACGACTTCACGACTTCTTCACGACTTCACAACTTCACTACTTCTACACGACTTATTCACACACCTACATCTTCACAATTAATTGACTTCTCCACACTACTACTTCTTCCCACTACTTCTTACTCACTCATTGACTCACTACTAAGTAGGATCATGTTGATCTACTTGTTACATATACTTACATAAATTATTTCTACAACTTCACATCAATATAAACTAGACTCTAATACTTCTTGATTTGAGGATGAAGAAGTATTCTTCTTTTGCACTTTGAGAGATAAATGAATGAAAGAATGGATCACTTGAAACAAAGATTAATAATCTTATGATCAAAGGATTTTAGAAGGATGTTTAGAAAGATTTGGATCTGAAAATTTTCGTGCAAGAGGTTGGAAAAATACCAGGTTTGAAGTGGTATTTATAGGAGAAAATTTCTGACAGAATCTGACAGGGGAGCGTGGCCGGCCCCCTTAATTCATGGCCAACCCCCTTAAAATTAGGGGGGCCGCCCCTTATAATTAAGGGGGCCGCCCAGCTGTAACGGCCAGATTTTCTGTCTTTTAGTGGAGAAAGTTTATTTGGTGAAAAACTAACTGATTTTGGTTAAAAATTTGAATTCATATATTTAGTATGATTTAAGCATTTTCCTTTATTACCAAAAGTGTTTTTCAAAAATATATAATATGTTTATATTATTTTATAACATTTTCCTTTAATTAAAACATTTCCCTTTAATTACCAAAAGTGTTTTTCTTAAATATATAAAATGTTTATAACATTTTATAAAATTTTTAATGTCTAAATAAAAATCCCTTTGATCATAAAATGTATTAGACATTTATTTATACATACCTTAAGTGATTGTTGAAGCATACTCAAGTCGTTGAGATATCGAGAGACGTTGACATATGAATGCATAGATGATTTGTGATCACAAGTAACTTAAACACTTTACGTTATGTGTTGTAACTTACATCTTTGTCATCATCAAAACATGAAGAGGATGTTTAGATTAAATATCGTAATATAAATATCGTAATATTTATGCCAGCAATCTCCCCCTTTTTTATGATGACAAACTATGTAAACTATAACTCATAGTAAAATGTATAAGTTACTTGTTTACACTTCTTCTCCCCCTTTTGTCGAAGCAAAAAGGTGGACTCCTAGACGAGACTTCTACTACACTTCAATACTTGAGATAGAATGTATAAGGCGAGCTTGCATCATCGTGAGTGAAGCCTTGACTATCGCCAATGCTCCCCCTTGGTGTATACTCCCCCTTGGTGTATGCTCAAAACTAGTTTTGGCTACCAAAGAATCGAGCAAAAAAAAAATCCTACAAAACAGAGTTAGTAGAAAAAGAATGCACATATACATAATGATGATGATAGACATACGCATGACACTTATTGGGGAACAAGATATAGATGTCTAAGGTATATGGACTAAGAGTATGACACATGCAATTATTGTTTTAAAAAGAACAACCTAAATCCCAAAAAAATAATATGACCAATGCTTAAGACGTGACAATGATTAGGACCTAATACAGGGATTCGACCGACATATCTTGATGAAAGATGCCAAAATGAAGATGAGAATGCTACGTTCGTAGAATTAATGAGGAAGGATGAGCATGAATGAAAAAGGGAAGTTGATGACAAAGGGTGACAATGATGGTTTAGATTAATATATCGTTTGACAAAGGTGAATGATTGGGAATCATGGGATTTTTTTTTGGTTGACGACCGAAGGCGCATTTCGTAATGAAATTCACTTGGATGAGGTGGTGATAACTCGACAACACTTGAAGCTTGTATATCTTCTTTGTGTTCTTCACTTGTTAGATAGTGGTAAGACGTATTTCTTAATGAAATTCACTTGGATGAGATGGTGATGACTCGACAACACTTGAAGCTTAGGTATCTTCTTTGTGTTCTTCACTTGTTAGAAAGTGCAAAAGACGCATTTTGCAATGAAATTCACTTGACTTTTGACTACATGGACAAGCATGTTTATGAGAATATGGATATGACGGCTGCCCTTTGATTCAAAGAGCGACACATGGATGAACATGGGTTTATGTATCATGAGAGATGGTTTGACTTTCAGGGATTTAAGTTTTGGTGGTGATGACGCACTTAGTGGAATGTAGGGAATGGTTACATGGTTGAATCTTCTCGTGAAGATGACTCGGTGGATTTATTGGTTAAGATGGAAAATGAGGATCAAGTGGAGATGACTAGGTGGAAGCGAAAGAGTGATGTTCAAGGAAGGTGGTGGTGACACTTTTGGTGGTGTTGACACTTTTGGTGGTGGTGACACTTGTGAGTTGGGATATCCATTGATGGATAGAGATGAAGATGTGGTGGAGGATGTTTTAGATGGTACATAAGGTGTACTAGGATATGAAATTAGAGGTTGAGGTGATGGAGTTTTGAGGTTGAGGTTGAGGTTTATTGTTTACGAGGTATGATATTGATTTTTTTGTTTCTTTGAGGGCATGGAAATGGTGGATGACTCGAGATTGGTGGTATAAAGGATGACTCAATTTTTCATTTCACATTGGTGGTGGAAAGTTTGACAAGGAAGAGATTGATTGAGGGTAAATATGTTAGGTCAATGGAGGTATATTCTTGGAAGTAAGAATGTTGGAGAGTTTGGTGGTGTGATGTGGGTTTAGGGTAGAAGGATGTATGTAAGTGGTGTGTTTTCCCTTCCCATTAAATTCGTGCTCATCCGGACATAGAGTTTGACACAAATAAAGACAAACCATCATGAAAATGATGATCTTGACAATGACACGATGGATGAAGGATAGAATACAATGAGGTTTTTCTAAGGGTGGACAGAAGGTGTTTGACATCTATATAATAATAGAGTCATGACTCAAGAAATAGACATGAACAATGAGTGACATTTTAATTCGCATTTCGCTAATTAAAAATACTTAAACATTTCGGATGAAATATTTAAGTTGTCACATTAACTTAGAGAGGTATTAGATTACTATCTAACCATCTCTTGACAAAGAAGTGGATTATTTGGAAGGGAATGAGATGATGAATGAGGAAGTGAGTATGCATGAAGGCTCTAGGACACTTAAGACACCTTTGAAACTATAATGACCTATCGGATTGTGACACTAAGGTTTTCATGAAATAGGGTGTAAGACCTAAAGGCAAGAAATATATATACCTAGATGGATGAGACATATAGAGTCAAGAAAGTAAAGACATTTAGACATGTATCATAAGTACAAAACTATATCATGTCAAAATAGTTATAGAAAGACAATAACTATTATAATAAACATGCATTCAATAACTAAGCAAAAAATTATGAAGGCATATAATCAAATCACGTAGGAGCAAATAAACATCTAGAAATATCATATATGCGAGATGCCATAAATATAGGAGTAAAACAAAATTCTAATGTGAGGCAAGGTTCATAAAAGTAAACTAGCGTTAAGTATATTTAGGAAGAACCATTTAATCAAGTTGGAGAATGAGTATGAGACTATTACTAGTGGTGCTCAATTCAGGCTAAACACGACCATTTTTACGGGTTACACACACCCAACTTCTCACATAGAAGCAATTCAACCGTTAGGTTAAATTGATTTTCTAGTCAATAGATTCTCCAATAGTCATTCTCCTTTTAGAAGAAATTGAGTTCCTAAATTTACCTAACGAAGGGTACCAAATATGAAGTTTGCTAGATTCATTAATACTTGGCTTAATGTGACTCAAACATCATGTTTTTATGAAGGTAAATCTAGATGTATTTTACTCACGATCTCAATGGCGATGTGTTGAATGTTTAGATAAGAGTAAACAAAATGTTTTAATCTTTTGTTCATGATTTACCGGTTGTTTGGTTTTGATGGCATATTACTAGATTTAATAAATGTGCTTGATTTAAGAATGCTCCTTAGCATATCTTGTGAAATGTATCTCATTAAGATTATTTATCTTAAATGAGTTTGTGATTCTCAAATGATATTAAAACTAGACATTTTAATATTCTTAAACAAATATTATTTTCTTTGATTTTTGCCAATGTTATATACCATAATTTAACTAGTAAAAAAAATGACTTTTACTTGTTTATGCATTGTGACAAATTATTTTTCAGTTCTAATAACTTATATTATTTCACAAAGGAATGTGTAGTGTATTATCTTGTAACACAACCATTCATGCCACAAAGAAAATAAAATTCATAGAATATATTGTGTGTATTATTCTTACATATGTATTTTAGCTTGGAGTGATGATTTTAAGTAGTGTGAGCAAAGTTTACATATGTTGTTAGTTTGCTCATGTTTGGTTTTTCGGAGATGACACATTTACCCATTGTACTACAATGTAAATTGCTTGAATATTTCGGATGAAACATCCAAGTTGTCAATCCTACTTCATTGTATATTTTATGCATATATTTGCTAAATATTTGGAACACAACTATTGAACAAGTAGACTCAATATGACATCATATTCACAAGTGTGAGTTATGATCCGATGCATATTCTTATCGTCTTAGAAAAGGATTTTGTTATTTTCATATCAATCGAGTGTGATTGAGTATGTAGATTCAAGACTATATCCTTTGTTGTAATTTGATATAATCTTGAAACTAAACAAATAACAATCCAATTTCTTGTCCACACTCAAAAACATATCAATTAGATTTGATAAATATATCAACCATAATTTGAATAATGAATTGATATAATATCAAGATCTTTCTTGACTCTCACGAACACTCATTTAAAATAGATTGACATTTTGATAGTGTGTTCCATTAATCCTAAGATTATTTATGAGTGAGGTCAGAGAATGATTGAAAGTTGACTTATTACTTCATCATTATTATATGTTGTGTTTATGTGAAAGATTATTCATTGTTACGTATAATGAACACACTTAGATTTTGAAAATACTTTTTATATAACTACTAATGTTTTAAAACAATCCAATTTTTTTTTATTATTTAAGCAACCTAAGGTAAAACAAGGTAATTTGTTAAAAATATTTAAGTGTGTTATTGAGAATAAATTAAGTTGTTTGAAATATTTAGGTGACTAAATTTAACTCATTTACAAGATGTTTGAGTAATATTAAGCCATCTATACCTATATGCAATGCAAACATATTATAACAATCCTAATGCAAAAAATCTAGCATAAGATCTAGTTAAGTATAAACCGGAAAACTAGTTATAAACTAATAGGGCACATATGCTTAGATATACAATTAGCTAAAATTCAAATAGCAACAATCATCTAATATATTCAATTAAGAAAATAAAATCACAAAGAAGTTCACATAACACATAAAACACTTGTCGTCGTTTTGTGTATTAGACTCAATTACCTTTAAAACGCCGGGTGGCACGACTTCTACGGACTTACGGTTAATTTTATATGATTTTTCAAAGTTTCTGAAAAACTGTCGAACAGACAGGCAGATCCCTTAATTTTAAGGGGGCCGCCCAGTATTTAAGGGGGGCGCCCAAAGAATTAAGGGGGCCGCCCATCTGGTACTCAAAATTTTATTTTTTTGTAAAAAATTGTTTTCTGACTTTGTGGAAAGATGTGTAACTTCCTGATTTTTTGATACCGAACATATAACACTTATTTTAAGCATAATATTATTTCGAGCTAGTATAATTAGTGTATATAACATCAAAACTAATACAAGTTAATCAACAAAACACTTTTCATATTTAATCCTCCTTAATAGATAATTTGATACATGGATCGTACTCAATTTTTAAAACCATTTGTTTTGAAAATTAGAGCGACGTGGCTCTTGATACCAATTGTGAAAAACTAGAAGGGGGGGTTGAATAGTTTTCCCCTCTTTTTCATTTGTAAAATGTTTGTTTGAAAAATCTTCAATTAGAGTTTATTATGAAAACAATATATAATCAATATGATTAATTATATATGTGTACTTTTGAGTTTGTTTTCAAAACTTAGTTTTATGAATAAAGCTTTGGTTGATCTTTATGTGAATATGTTTTCCTTTTGAAATCTTAAAACGTTTTGTATCAAATCATCTATTAAGTTAAACTCAATATGAGGAGTGTGAATAATAATGTAGTCGATCATATCATATAATTATGCACATCATCACAATATTAACTTGCAACTATAACACAATCAATCATCATGACAATATAAGCAACACCCAAAACATATATGCAAGCATAGATATAAAGCGATAAATGCAAGAGTAAATGTAAAGAGATAAGAGAAAGAAGATGCAAACCAGACACGATGATTTATAGTGGTTTGGCTACAAGGTCTCTTTCCTTGCCCTACTCCATTCACCGAGTCACCTACTCGAGAGTTTTCTTCACTACTCAACAAGCTCCCTTTTGGCGGAGAAAACCTTACACAACGTTGCTTACATTATTTAACGACACTAAGCTAAATGTCGGGTTCTAATAGTAGCTAGAACCAATCTCACGACACGACTTCAATCACTACACAACTTCTTCACAACTTCACGACTTCTTCACGACTTCACGACTTCATGACTTCTTCACGACTTCACAACTTCACTACTTCACTACTTCTACACGACTTATTCACACACCTACATCTTCACAATTAATTGACTTCTCCACACGACTACTTCTTCCCACTACTTCTTACTCACTCATTGACTCACTACTAAGTAGGATCATGTTGATCTACTTGTTACATATACTTACATAATTTATTTCTACAACTTCACATCAATATAAACTAGACTTTAATACTTCTTGATTTGAGGATGAATAAGTATTCTTCTTTTGCACTTTGAGAGATGAATGAATGAAAGAATGGATCACTTGAAACAAAGATTAATAATCTTATGATCAAAGGATTTTAGAAGGATGTTTAGAAAGATTTGGATCTGAAAATTTTTGTGCAAGAGGTTGGAAAAATACCAGGTTTCAGGTGGTATTTATAGGAGAAAATTTCTGACAGAATCTGACAGGGGAGCGTGGTCGGCCCTCTTAAAATTAACGGGGCCGCCCAGCTGTAACGGCCAGATTTTCTGTCTTTTAGTGGGGAAAATTTATTTGTTGAAAAACTAACTGATTTTGGTTAAAAATTTGAATTCATATATTTAGTATAATTTAAACATCTTCCTTTATTACCAAAAGTGTTTTTCAAAAATATATAATATGTTTATATTATTTTATAACATTTTCTTTTAATTAAAACATTTCCATTTAATTACCAAAAGTGTTTTTCTTAAATATATAAAATGTTTATAACATTTTATAAAATTTGTAATGTCTAAATAAAAATCCCTTTGATCATAAAATGTATTAGACATTTGTTTATACATACCTTAAGTGATTGTTGAAGCATACTCAAGACGTTGAGATGTCGAGAGACGTTGACGTATGAATGCATAGATGATTTGTGATCACAAGTAACTTAAACACTTTACGTTATGTGTTGTAACTTACATCTTTGTCATCATCAAAACATGAAGAGGATGTTTATATTAAATATCGTAATATAAATATCGTAATATTTATGCCAACAGAAATGCAAACCGGGCACGATGATTTATAGTGGTTCGGCTACAAGGACACCTTCCTTGCACTACTCCACTCCCCGAGTCACCTTCTCGAGAGTTTTCTTCACTACTCAACAAGCTCCCTTTTGGCGAAGAAAACCGTACACAACTTTTGCTTACACCAATTAACGACACTAAGCTAAATGTCGGGTTCTAATAGTAGCTAGAACCAATCTCACGACACGACTTCGATCACTACACAACTTGTACATGATTTCACGACTTCTTCACGACTTCACAACTTCTTCACGACTTTACAACTTTACGACTTCTTCGCTACTTCACAACTTCTTCTATACTCCACTACTTATTCATACACCTACACCTTCACAACTAAATGACTTCTCCACACTACTACTTCTTCCCACTACTTCTTACTCACTCATTGACTTACTACTAAGTAAGATCATCTTGATCTACTTATTACATATACATACATAACTCACAACTTAACATCAACACTAACTAGACTCTAATACATCTTTGCCTTTATGATAGGGAGGATTCTTCTCTTGCACTTTGAGTGATGAGGGATTGAATCACTTGAAACAAAAGCTAATAAACTTATGATCACAGGATTTAGAAGTGTGTTTGAAAAGGATTGGGACTGAAAATTTTCGTGCAAAAGGTGAGAAAAATACCAGGTTTGAGGTGGTATTTATAGGAGAAAATTTCTGACAGAATCTGACAGGGGAGCGAGGCCGGCCCCCTTAATTCATGGCCGGCCCCCTTAAAATTAAGGGGGCCGCCCCTTATAATTAACGGGGCCGCCCAGCTGTAACGGCCAGATTTTCTGTCTTTTAGTGGGGAATGTTTATTTGGTGAAAAACTAACTGATTTTGGTTAAAAATTTGAATTCATATATTTAGAATGATTTAAACAATTTCTTTTATTACCAAAAGTGTTTTTCAAAAATATATAATATGTTTATATTATTTTATAACATTTTCTTTTAATTAAAACATTTCCCTTTAATTACCAAAAGTGTGGATGGAAGATCCACACTCAGACCGGCAGACGTTTTGGTTTTTGGATGGGTTGGAGGGAAACATGCGTGTGTGGATCTAACCGGGGTTTCTCCTCTTGTGGGGTTGAGTAGCCGGGGTTTTACAGTGGGACAGGCTGCTTTGAAAGCCTCCTCATACAAAGTGGCAAAACATGAGAAAGCGTGTGTTGAAAATCAGCATGTTTTTATACCTTTCGCGTTTGATACTTTTGGTTTTCTTGCACCTGAGGCAGTGGAGCTCCTCAACAGAGTTCAACGTGTTATGCATAGTAATGTTGTAACACCTAGATCCACAAATGTCGTTTTTAAGAGAATTGGTTTTGCAATTCAAAAAGGGCTAGCGGCGCAGCTTGTTGCTCGCTTGCCTTCCACCTCTATGTAAATTCAAATCTAATAAAATATGAAATTTTATTAAAATATATAAAATGTTTATAACTGATGCGCGTGGATTGCAACACGCACTACATTTTACCTCTCGAGGGATCTCGAGAAGCTTGCAATCCCCACCAGGCAGTGTACCTGACCGATGTAGTATAGTGAAGTGGCAAGTACCGGGGGATTGATCGTTCTCTCGCAGGGAATAGTGTTCGTTAGGCTAAAGGCTACTCTAATCTAGGTCTAAGGGTGGAGGAAGATTCTTTTTGTATTTTTATATTTTATGAAAGCAGTAAAATCTCTGGTTTTGGAGGATAGGGCGGAATTAGTTGCTAGTCAACTAGCCCAAGTTATCTACTTCTAAGCTACTTATATTTTTTGTATTTTTTTTTGTTTTAAGAGAAATCAGTGGTGGAGAATAGTGTTTACTTAGATTTCATTACTCCCTAACTATATTTTACCATGTAATTAGTATGTTGAGTTTGCTTGGATGACGGTGTATTCCTAACAAGTCGTAGGGAGTGCGTTCAATTCCTAACTCTATAAAGTTCCTACCTCACTCTATGACGATACGTCAAGCATCCTATCATGAGCTCACCGATAGCAACCTATGCATGAAATACTACCTTAAAATCGAT
>LBNU01029838.1:76337-119657 GCA_014162995.1 Artemisia annua
AATTTTCGTCTCATCAATAACATTTTATAAAATTTGTAATGTCTAAATAAAAATCCCTTTGATCATAAAATGTATTAGACATTTGTTTATACGTACCTTAAGTGATTGTTGAAGCATACTCGAGACGTTGAGATGTCGAGAGACGTTGACGTATGAATGCATAGATGATTTGTGATTACAAGTAACTTAAACACTTTACGTTATGTGTTGTAACTTACATCTTTGTCATCATCAAAACATGAAGAGGATGTTTAGATTAAATATCGTAATATAAATATCGTAATATTTATGCCAACAAAAAGAATAAAGTGAAGGAGTCTACGGAAGCTAATCTTAGAAAATTACTGTAGTACAATGCCTGGTCGACAAGGTGGTCCCCGGTCGGAGGTTCCAGCACGAGGAAAAGATGCTGAGTGTCGGTTATGTTTAAGTGTTACTCCTAAGGTGGAAATTGTTATATATTAGTAGTTAACTTAAACATAGATTAGGGGATTAAGTGTACTTTGTAATTAGATTAGGTGTTAGACATAAACTAGGATTAGGTAGCCTGGAGTGCAAGACAAGCTAAGGTTTCTACCCCTCATCTCTATAAATAGAGATGAGGGGGATGCTAGTTATTCATTCTTCTTCCTCAATTGTATAAGCTTTATTGATTTTAATAAAGGGTTCATTGAGGGTATATCGTGTGCATATTCTTGTCGGTTCTTTATAGTCTTTCGTGTTTGCTACTTGTGCTCGATACAACTCGCGATCTAGCCTTTCCGCGATCGAACTTCGGGTTTGTTGTCGAGGTATTTTCCAACATGGCGGGTCTTCCTGTGGAATTTTGAGATGGACAGCCTGTGGAACAGCCCTAGGCATTTTGTGATTCTCGTGTGATGTTGCGGAATGGAATTCCGGTTCAGCGGATTTTGGTGCAATGGGTGGGAGAATCACCGGAAGAAGCCATGTGGGAATGGTTGACCAATTTCCAGTAAGCTTATCCAACTTATAACCTTCAGGAAAAGGTCATTTCCAAAGGAGGAGGCAATGTTACGCATGAAGCAATATCAGTAAGTGCAACACGTGAGGTCCAAGCGTGTGCCGGTTCCTCCAAGTTGACACAAGGATTTCATAATGGGATATGATTACTATCATTATTATTTATGTTTATTTAGGATATGTGTTGAGTCTGATAGGATATGTGCTGAGTCGAACTAGGATATGTGTTGGAGTTGAACTAGGAGTTATCTGTTAACTAGTATTTAATGTTTTCCATTGAATGAAAGTTATTAGTTTTCGGTCAATATTCTGTCATTCTTCTTCTTCTTCTCAAGGAGCTTGCGCCCGCTTGAAGTGGTGCTTCGTTGATACAACTTGAATGTATCAAAATTCTACACTACTCAAGAAATTGGCAACATGTAAAAGATCTCTAGAAGCTCTCCAGAAACTTTCATCTAAATTCATACAAGAAGAGTGTAGAATATTACATACACAATAGATTAGTATAAATAGGGGTAACTTCATCTCAGTATTAATTTTCTTTTGACACACCAAACTTCAAATCATTTAGTATTTTCTATTGTAAGGTTCTCTTTTGTATTCTCCTATGGGAAGGCTTTGGAAACATAACTATAAGCATTTCATTAATTCCATTTGCTCCTTCCCTGAAGCTTTTCTTGTTTTCTAGATCGTTAAGTGTTTACTCACTCGAGATTGAGGTCGCATTTTCAATCAAGGATGGTAATAATGTTAGAGATAAATCAGTAACTGTTGGGAGCGTATATTCATTAACCACACATCCATATATACATATTGACATCTTCAAGTTTTGGAAGACTAGTAAGACGCCAATCTATAAAGATGGAAAAGACATGAAATTATTGAGGTCGTATACTAATAACAACACCTAACTTCTACAAGAAAATGAACCATAAATACAGTGTCATCATCTAATGCAAAGTTTAATATCGTTTTAACTTCAGTTTAGAATAGAATAAACTGAGATAACCCATGTATTAATTACACGGGTTTTACACTAGTTTATAACATTGCAGTCAAAAGCCAAACCACAAAACCACCCCCTACTTGGGCCTTCCATCTCTTCCATTTCGGCTGGACACTTACGGTAAACTCAAAACTCTATATTCCGCTAAATTTCATTCAGCTTCACCACTGTATGAACTTATTCTCAAACCTCAATAGTCTATTGTCAACATAATTATATGGAGTAACTAAAAGAGAGGCATGGATTAAACGGCCACAAAAGCTCCAATTGATTTCAACAAAGTTCATGTAAACAAATATAACTGCATCAATCTTGTAAAATTCTCCAAATTTGGACATGCGCTCAATATTGCACCCAAATATTCAAGACAATTATACTTGCTACTCCCAATCGCAAGTCTCAGTTTCTTGACATTCGGTAGCACGGGCAAAGAATGAAGATTCAAACTTTTCTGTATATTAAAACAATATCATTTAAAACTCTAAATTTATTAACAGTTATTAACACATTAGATTAAACAACTAACTGTGGGATCAACTATGTAAATGGAAAGATGTTGTAGGGACAAAGCACAAGATGCTATCTGCTTGAACATATTACTGTTTAACCTTATATGCCCATCATACATATCGATTTCTCTAAGCATCGAAAGATGAGCAAGATCCAATTCTGTTTTGGAACCTTTATAGGTGAATGATTCGAGGTCAAAATCTGATAAAACTATGGAAGAAACCGTTGTAGTGGCTACTATTTCAAAGTGCTTGAGTTTCAAATTTCGTCCACCAATGTGAACGTGTTTCAAATATCGGGCGTGGTGAATAACAATTGTTTCAAGATGCGGACTTAATAAAAAATTCTCAAGAATAGTTTCGGTCACGCTTACTTTTCTCAGCACTAGTTTTTCTTTTTTTTTTTTAGAAATAGATGCGTCTGGACAACAAATATCATTCAATGACGGTCTTGTTAAAACATTTGTTTCAAAGAAACGCAACGGAAATTTATAATTAAACACATCACCGTACATATTCTCATCTCTATCTATCAAGCTAAGTTTAAGAAACTGAACTTGTTTCTTAACAGCAAAACTCAACCACTTATCAATACTTTCAATAGTTCTTTTGAGACAATTATTCAGTCCGAACGAATCCTAAATTCTTGAATAAATGAGCAGTCTTATTTCTTTTGAATAACATTATTTACTTGCTTTATGAATTTGATCCTTTCAGAATTCCACAAACTTGAATCGATCTTGTATAAACTTTCCCTCCCATTAAAGTTCAATTTAAATAACTTTAACAATAAAAACCTCCATCTCGGGGAGAGAATGGTCGTGGCTGCCGCGTCTTTTATTGGCAAAGTCAAGAATGTCATCTGGTATTTGACTAATGAAATCATTAGCGTTTTGACCACCCTGATGTTGAAGAGAAGTACTCATTCTGAATTCCTAACTGAACAAGAACGTGTGTCAGCATGAGTGTGCTTGGTTCACGGGTTTGGAAGTTTGTGAATTTGGGTTCGAAGTCATTTCAAATATCGGTTTGATATACACAACACTTTTGATCTTCAAGAAAATGGAATTATGGTTTGTAGTTGAATGATTTGAGAAGAAGAACTTGGGAAATATAATGGGGAGCTAACTAACTTTTGATCAACGGCTAACTATTAATCTCAAAGCAAAAAAGGTGGGAAAATCTGTTGTTACTTAGCATGTGCACCACTCGTGACATAAACGGAACATAACTAATGTATCATATCCCTAGGAGTGTTTGGTACACGGGTTTAGGTTTGACAGTATGTGTTTAGAAGTCGTACCCAATTATTCATATTATAACACTGAAAATACCTCCATTGTTAAAATAAATAACGAACTTAATATTTTAATTGCAAGAATTACGTCCTTTGTTATTTTATTATCAAGGTACCATTCGAGAATTTTTGGAGAAAAAAGTATATTATAATTAAGATTAGAAGATAAAGTTAAGATTTTAAAGATTGCTTAAGCCTAATATTATCAAAAAAAATCTGCTTCACTAGTACGATATCATATACGCAGTGGCGGAACTAGAACTTTTTTTTGAGGGGGCCGAATTTATTTTGGGGGGCCCAATCGGAGATTTGTTTGTAACCTCAACTGAATTATCCCTAAAACCTATAATATTTACACTAGGTGCCGCAAATTTTTTTTTGGGGGGGTCCCTGCCCCTACATAGGTCCGCCATTGCATATACGGGTATGGAAATACCTATCAGGTGCAGGGTTTTACAAACTCCGTAATGAGGTGAGTTTTCTGAAACCAACACCCGACGTTTCTTGGATATAATGAATTGCTTTACAGGCATTGTTCAAATCGTCCAATTTCTCCCGATTTCTCTACTTCTAGTCAAATTTATGCCACACTTTTGCAATGTTCTGTATAATAAATCATAACCATTTTCTTTGTTTTTCGCTCGAGATAAACACCCACTCGTGGTTGATCTTTATCGTTTGACTACCAAAAATGTCCGCTTCAAGTGGTTAATAAAACCACAATACATGTCTCTTTGACCTTTGCTGACTTTGACAAATTCATTTATTTTAGTATATATATGTTAAAAATGGTACATACAGGCTGTCATTCGGGTTGACCCGGTCGGGTTCGGGTCAACTCGGGTCAAGCCTCCAAAAAACTTACCCGAACCCGACCTGTTTAGAACTCGGGTCAACTCGGGTCGGGTCAATTTGGGTTCGAGTCAACTCGAGTCGGGTCAATCGGGTCGGGTCAACTCGGGTTTGGGGTCAACCCGAGTATTTTACATTGTAAAGTGTTAGTTTAGTCGGGTCAACTCGGGTTCAGGTCGGGTTCGGGTCGGGTCAAGGCTAAAAAAACATACCCGAACCCGAATATGATTTTTGACCCGAAATGACCCGACCCGAGTTGACCCTAACCCGGTCGGGTTCGGGTCAGGTCGGGTCGGGTTCGGGTCAGGACACACATTTCTTTAATGCATCTAATTCACTTGTATCTAAGTCCATGTGTTTGTCTCAAAATAATTACTTAAGATTTTTGGGATATAAATGTTTGGCAATTGGCATGCTAAAACGGATTGGGCCTGTTGATCCCTGCCCTACCAATAAAAGGGTTAAATATATGAAATGATAACGCAGTTTCAATATTATCTATACATACTAATTGCCTTGAGATGGGCTTATTTTATTAAAATATAGTTTTTTTTTAGCTCCTTATTAGCCTAGTAAATATTCTATTCTTGCAGGCCTGATGTTGATATTAAAAAAAATTATTTCTTTGGGCCTTAAGTTTGTGCTTTTTGATCCAGTTCCCTCTATATATACGGAGTACTTTGGAACCACGATTAAACAAATACTTTCTGGCCAAAGAGAATTAGACAATTACTTTCTGAGCGAACCTAACTTTTTGTGAAGAATTAGAAAAAGAAGAAAATACAAAATTCACCCTCAACTATGCAGGAACTTGCAAAAGTCACCCTGGACTTTGAACTATTTATAACTTACACATATATTACTAAAATTTTTATACCAACCTACAAACCAAAAAAGGTTAACAGCTATGCAAAAAGAACAAAAAAAAATTATATACTATTTGAATATACTCAATTGCAACTAAAACATAAAGTAACATAGGAAAAAAAAAAAGAAAAAAACACCATTTTTCTATTACAATTGCAATACCGCAAAGACGATTAAAAAAAAAAGAAGAAGAAAAAAAAACGTCCACAAAACCCCCGCCGCAACGCGGCGGGTACTATTTCTCTTGTTGTTTCACTAAATGACTAAAGTCACTCAAACAGTCAAACCATTCAAGTTTTATTATTGTCTCCTTAATGTCATTCAAACTTTATTTCATTACAAAAATCATTCAATTATATATGTTGTTCAAACACTGTGATAATTTGAATAACAAAAGGGACAAAAACCTTCTGATGTGTTAATAATAGTTTATTTATTTATTTTGAGAGGACGATGTGTCGCTGTATAGAGTGGGTTTGAAAAGACAATATACAAATCTTATCACCTTTCGCACTTGATGTCCTTCAATGTAGCTTTTCGATAATGTTTAGAGTTAAAAAGCTCATTGAGGATATATTTTTGTATGTGAATTAATGTTTTCAGCTTGCCATTGATGTTATCGGGGGAATTCTGTGCACGACACAACCAAAAGTTTTTATGAGACACATCGGCTGTAACACACGTACACATTTAATTTTTAAGAGCATGAGGTGCAGTGGTGCCGTGAAAAAAGTTGCTGCCACGTCCGCAAAAAGCTCCACGGCACAAGAAACCTCACGGCACCACATTTTGCCCGTATCCGTTGGCACCAGAAATTCTGGTGCCGTCGGCCTTTTATTTTTTTTTATTTTTATTTTTTTTTTTGTTTTGTTTTTTTTACATAAAATAAAACATACACAATATAAACTAAAAATAAACTTCATTAAGGTT
Organism: Artemisia annua; assembly: GCA_014162995.1. Taxonomy (NCBI): domain Eukaryota; kingdom Viridiplantae; phylum Streptophyta; class Magnoliopsida; order Asterales; family Asteraceae; genus Artemisia; species Artemisia annua. Next base: position 82,780 of record LBNU01029838.1, read on the forward strand.
TAGAGGGTTTTTTTTTTTTTCTTTTTGAAAAATACATATTGAAGGACTACTAGCCGTTACATTTGAAACAAATAGCATGTCCCAACGTTCAAATTCAAAAAAAAGAAAGAAAAAAAAAGCCCATGGCGCTGAGCCATAGTGACGGCGCAAGGGACGACGGCGCGAGCACCGGTACGGTGCGCCATGGCCAAGTCTCGGCTGGTGATGATGGCGCCACCCACCGGCCCACCGTACCTCCCACTCTAACACAAATACGCACAAAGAGCGCAAATTGCCGTTTATTTTCAAAAGAAAATAGTTTCCGGTCAAACTTTGTTTACAGTTACTTGATTTTAAAAATTATAAAGAGTTTTATAAAAGTAAGGTGAATGTTAGATTGTAAAAAACAATCTAAAAAAATGGGTATCGACAGCTAGGCAAATAATAATAATTCACGAGTAACTAAAAAATCCAGATAAAAGTAACTTTTGTACTTTTAAGATGATATTGTTCGTAATATGTATTTTACTTCACTAATTAAACAAACATTAATTATTTCATTCTTTCATAATCCTAACCGAACATAACGTTGCGTCTTAAAGAAAAAAAAAATGAATGAAAGTGAAAGAAAGAGGAAATAAAGTAAGAGAGAGGAAGTAATTGACTTTAACCCCAAAAGTGGAGTGAAAGTTTTATAACTAAATTATAACCACTTTACCTCACTTTACTTCCTAAAAAAAACTGGAGAACACAAACTTTCTCACTTTCACTTTACTTCATCCCTTTTACTCAACTCGAGAACACAGTTTGTTTTGTTATACGTAAGTAGTCATACACCTAGTATTTATATTTAAACAAACACTGTAATTCTAACAAAATTAAATTTTAGTGATACATAAAACATTCTTAAACATTAGGATATTGAAACTATAAAATCTTAACGCTGTCTAAAATTAAACGTCCCCATTTTGAAATTTCCGTTGCATGTTTGGTCCTTAGACCAAAGTTAAATGACTTAACTACCCCCTCTTTCCTTGGGGCCAACAATGCAATTTACTCATTTATCTTTTCTTTTCAGTTTTTACAACCTCCTTGTGATTTGCACACAAAGTTACATTAAATTATTTTTTCAAATTTCTTTCACGAATCATCCTAATTGTAGTCAAATTTTGTCGTTTTTTTAACTTATTAATAGCCTAAAATTACTGTAGCCAATGTTAGATGCCGCGTTGCACTTACACGTTTTAATAAATTATCAAAAATTATGAAATAAAGATTATGCCCTCGGACTAAAGACAAAATCAAACGGCATATATCGGTGTTGACTGACGAAAAACGGGTCAAGGGAGTCATTTGATACCAAACCTTGAAGAAGGGACTCCCAGTGACACCGAGGTCATGGTCCGAGCCCAGATGATGTTTTTCAACAAGTTTAGGGATGAACGTGTATTTTTGTCTTTATTCTATATATATTCCTTATTTCACCCAAAAAGTGAAAAAATAGAAATAACCCAAAAATAAATAAAAAAAATACTACTAATACGTAGTAATTCTCAAAGTGTGATAGCACATGAGGGTATAGTAGTAATTTAGACATTTAACTTGATCCTTTTTGTTTAGGCATTTTATCTACAAACCAGCAGCAGCATATACTGCAAAAGAAATTAAAAACAAACCCCCAATTTTCAAAACCAAATACCCACCAAAATAATCTTCTTCTTCTCTCCCAATATCATTCATTCATTCACACACAATCACTTAAATTGTGAACCGATATTCAATTTAGTGTGTGTTTTGTTAATGATGACGATGGATCGAAAATTTATATTTTTGTTATCTGGTGAGAGGGTGTTTGGATCTGTTAGATCGATAAGGGTGGTTTATATTATTTAATTTAATGGGAAAGACAACAAATAATCAGGGGCACAGCCAGAAATTTGTGCTAAGGGGGCCGTGAATAATTTATATAATAACTCACATTTATGAAACACTTATCTTAGCGGGTTCAATGAATCAACCATCTATCGATTTACAACACATATGAAATTACAATTTAAGTTATTATATATAACTTTATAATCTATAAAATACTATATTGTTATCAATTCAACGAACTTTACATATATATTTCCAACTAAGTATCCAACTTTGCTAAATGAGTAATTTTTTTTATCATTCTTTCCCTTCAAACAACTCCTCAAACATAGAAATGTTTTTATAAATAGTATGAATGATAGAAAAATGTTTAATAATTACACAAAACGATTGAAATACTTGCTCGAAAAGTTGAGGAAAATGAAGAAAAAGAGAAAACGGCAATGACGGATCAAGAAATTATATCGAGGATAGCAGAAAAATAAATCCAGTAGCTTTTCTTCTATTAAAGGTGATAAAATTATGAGCCTATTATAAAGTTAGGACACGTATATAAGTTTTTCATTTTATTATGTAATATTTGAGCTAGGTATAATACCCGCGCACGCACGGGGTTTTTTCTAAAATTTTGTAATAATTTACTATTCTTAATTTTGGGTTTTAATTTGTGTAGTTAGGGTTCCCGTAAACTTAAGCTGTTTCTTTAATATAATTTTTAAATTCTTGCCGTGGTGTGGCTTTTTTTTTTTTGAATATATACTTTTGGTAAAAGAAGTTTCAAATTAAATCTCTCTAACATTATACGCCAAAGTAAAAAAGAAATTTTTATTTTTGCTATTATAACGTTTATATTTAAAATATAACCATTTGTTAAAATTAAACACAATTTTGTTTATATATAAATAAACATAAAACAACTGACATTGAAAATTCTAAATTAATGTATTGAGCAAGTACATTCTTCCGGAGTGCATTGACATGTCCCTTGACACACTGGGCAGTAACAATCATCATCTTCATAATATTCTATAATGTCGCAATTTTCGGATTCCCACTCATTTAGCCATTCATCTTCCGTCATACTATGGGGTATATCAGCAGTTGTTTTTACTTTTTTGGTCTTTGTCCACAAATCTTCAACATTACCGACTTCAACATCTAGAACATTTGAACCGTTTCTTTTTTTTGGTAGCTCCAACTTTTAATGTGTTGTTTGATGCGTCTATGATATTCTTTAAAAGGGGGCTCTCATCGTCATAAATATCTATACTATTATATAATGCATGGATAATCAAAACCTAATTCCAAGCCTAACTCATAACCAAAAATTAAGATAACTAACCCTAACTCAAAGCCTAACTCCTAACCAAAAATTAAGATAAGGAGCTCCAATCATAAGATGACATGTGTCAATTCTCAACTAACTATTCACCTTTATTTTTAAATTGAAATATCTTTTTATCTATTTATTTTTTTTATGATCTAATTTCACCATATTTTTTAAAATTTTGTGCTCTTTAATTCAACATCCATTTTGATATATTTTTATTAGTTTTTAGTTTTTACACTTTTAGTGGGTTTAATTTATTTTGATTCAAAATTTTACAACTTTAACCTTTATTTCAATCAATACAATCTTGATTCGTCAAATCATATACTTTTGTGGGAAGTGTTTCACGGGTAAGAAATTGCGAGAGTATTTCTATAAGCGGGAATAATGATGTCACGGGAAAGCTACGGGAAACCCAAGCAAACACATACAACTGCTAAATATACATTCGGAGTGTTGCAAAACGAATTCACTAAGCGGGTATGAAATTGCGGTGAGAGTTAGGCTAGCAGTTCATTTACTATATTTATAATTTTATGGCCGCCGCAATGCGCGGGTATCTGACTAGTGTGTCAAAATGTATACATCAAATAATTTGTTGTACGTTATGTATACCATATCCTACCCAACCGCGACCATAAGTTCATACAAACTAATTAGACGCATAGATTGTATTTTAATAAATTCACCCGAACAACTCTTAGGCCCCCTAATAAGCAATCCTAGATAGATATGAAACAACCATCAAATACATACATGCATACTGTTTGCATGTTTCAATGATTATAATGCATACTGGCTTTAGTATAGATACGCCTACAAATATGATTTTAAGTCGGATGATCAAAATATGAATACAGAAGTGGCTATTTATAGCAAAATGTCCTATTTATATAACCACCTTCAAGTATAAAAGAAAATTGGCAGGTGAAATGCCAGAAAAGAGTAATTTCATGTTTCATCCCAGCGGGCATGCCCCCTTGCCCGCTTGATGCTAGGAGTACTATAAATTCATGAATAGTTTTTGGCAAATTACTACCTCATGTGGCAAGCAATTGTTATTGAAATAGGAGTGCTATAATTACTAAGTAGATGTGGTAAATTTGACCCAATTTACTTATGAATGGGTCGATTCAGGTTTTGCTTTAGTTAAGCTACATCATAACAATGCTAACAATAACACAAAATAATTCTTACAATAACCATAAATGTTAAGCTTTTACTTAAACCACATCATAACAATTATCTTAAGTTATGTAACACATTCTGCTGCTGTCAACGTAGTAGCATAAATGTTAAGCTTTTATATTAGCATAAATGCAATTATTAGTTATCTTAAACAAAATGTTAAGCTTAAATAACTGATACAAAAATGTTATTTATGCTAAGCTTTTATATTAGCATAAATGTTACAATTAGCATAAATGTTAAGCTTTTATATTAGCATAAATGTTAAGCTGTAACAATTAGCATTAATGCAATTATTTAACTGATCTGAATTATCATGCCATAAACATCCTAAATGTTAAGCTTTTACTTCTTTTGAAAACAAATAATTGCAATCCCACACACGCCCTAAATGTTAAGCTTTTACTTAAACCACATCATAACAATTAACCAATCCTTTGGGCATACATGTAACCTTCCAACTCAAATTATCTAATGCAATATACGAATCGAAAACATTAATAGCTATCTTATCAAGTAAATATGTGATTTGAGATACCTTCTTCAGGCTCACTCTTATCACCCACTTATATAAGATTCGACTCGGTTTATATAGAATAGGTGGATTCATGATTGACGATTCAATCTTCGAATATAATTGGTTTTGTACGATTCAATCTTCGAATATAATTGGTTTTGTATCTGGGTTTGAGATTTGTTTTGGGAAGAATTAGGATTAGATTGAATTTGTTGTGTGGTAGTGAAGGTGGATTAGGGTTGTATGGTAGGGAAGGTGTATTAGTCGAATGGTAAGGATTCCCGTGTTTTTTAATAAATTTACAAAAAGATGCTATAACTATGACAAATAACAAAGAGACCCATGTGTATTATTCATTTTTTTTCCAATAAAATGTTTTTTAAAAGTTTTTTTTGACAAATTTAGAAATAATTGATCTTTTAAATTTTTCTACATATAAAAAGTAAAATTTAATTAAAAAAAATTTGCCTAAAAAGGAAATAATCTTCTTTTCGAAATAAAAAAGTCCCCACTAAGGGTTTTGTTTTATTATATAAAAGATTTCAAAACAAACATAGAAGGAAAATATTACGAGTATTAAAAAAGGAGAAGTAAGAAACCATGAGCAAGTGGTACGTATTGCTGGAGAGTAAATAGAAAAAAAAAATATCTGTTCAAAAAAAAAGAAAAAATAAAGATAAAATAATATCCTAATATAAAATAATTAAGTGTACTACAGAAAAGCCAAACAAGTTGTTCACATAAATATTTGTCTTCTCTCTCTGTTCATTTGTTTCTTCTTCTTCAAACTAAACCTGCAACTTTATCTACTATTATACCCTTATCATCCAGTAAAAACTTGACAATCCTAACTAAAAATCAAGCTACAATCTATGGCTAGTTGAGGAGGTTGGGGTGGCCGAGCACCCGCCAGCCCCCCTAGTGGCTCCGCCTCTGTTCAAATAATAGCGGTGGTGGTAACATGATGATGATGATGCTGGTAGAAAATTACTGATATTTGGTAATTAATCTCTACAAATGTTGTCATGGCATACAAAGTTAAGGTATGAAAAATTATTTATTTTTTATAATCATGAATGATATAGTTTACCTATAAATAATTTGTGAATGTTTATCATCACTGCAATCAATAATATATTACTCTGAAAAAAGGAGATAGATAGGGTGTTGTTACTTTGGATGAAAAAATTTACTTATGCTTGAAATAATAAGCCTGAGATAAATTGATTAGGAGTTTACCCTTACACAACTATACAATGAGAAGTAACTAAGAAATGATAAGACACTACTGCACATAACAAAAGATCACTAATAAAGGAAAAAAGAACAAAACAAAAACTATGGACAATCCCATAGTAGTAGTTATTGTTCCATTCCACCACAAGATGAAAAATCATCTTTTTTTAGCATATACGTGTGACGTTCACTACAAGATACCTTTTACTATCCTAAAAAACACAAAATCTTCACTCTTTGCATTCCAATAAAACACAAATCTTCACTTCTTCTCCTGTATCTACTTATACCATTCAACCCCAGTTTCCGGCGTCACATTCTACCTCACCACCACCACTACCGATAATGTCTCGATTCCAGCTCCTCACCACCACCACCACCACCAACACTACTCCACCACCACCACCACCAGAAGCTCAATCCACCGACAACACAGAATTAATATTAATCATCGTTTTAGTAGTTTTGTTCGCCTTAATATTTGGGTTAGCCGTAGCTTACTTCAGACGGATCTGTCATGCACCAGCAGCAGCAGCACCTAGGGGTCTCAGGAAGAGGATACTAGAGAGACTGCCAAGAAAGAGTGATGTGCGTAGGATTGCGACCACGCAACAGGTTTTACCTCTCAAGGGATCTTGAGAAGCTTGCAATCCCACCAGGCAGTGTACCTAGTCAGTGTAGTATAGTGTAGTGGTAAGTACGGGGGATTGATCGTTCTCTCACAGGGAATAGTGTTCGTTAGGATAGAAAAACTACTCTAATAGGTCTAAAGGTGAAGGAAGATTATTTTTGAATTTTATAATTNATTACAGCTAAAATCGTCTTAGGGTTTGTACCAAAAGTTCCCCACAAAGTTCCACACTAATGAATGAAAATTAGGAAAATATATATAGATTTTACATTCTGACGGCGTCAGGTTACAGGTTCTGACGCCGTCAGCTCGCCGTCATTAGGGTTCTCGGATGGCCTAGATTTACTTCTGACGCCGTACCCTTTAAATTGTTCTGGGCCGTCACTCTTTAAGTTAACACCTGATGGCCTACAATCTTTAACACCTGACGCCGTCAGGTGAAAACATCTTGTTTTCTTCATAGGACGTCTAGTGTAATCTGACTTCACTCCTTTGTCAACGTTGGCTGACGGCGTCACCTTGTGACTCTGACGCCGTCAGGTAGGAAATTCAGCTTCTTTTGAGACTTTGTCGTTTTCTTCACTTTTATGCTCCAAAAACGTCCAAATATGCATGTTTTCCAGAATTCTTCTCAAAAGTACCTAAAATGACAAAAGAAACGATTTAGGGCAATATTTGATCATATTTACTCGAATTAGGGCTTAAATGACCCCTTAAAACGGGTACACTTTTCGTCTCATCAAATACCCTTACACTTGAGGTTTGCTTGTCCTCAAGCAAATAAGCTTTTATTCCAATCAAAATATAAGTTAGGGGTCATTTAACACGAATATAAAAGTAATTACAACAAATAGTCATTCGACCCTAATCATAATAAGCACGGAAATCATACACTAGCATCTCACAAATAGTGTTTGGATACTCTCATCTCTCAAGTGTCATAGAATTATATCTCATAAATGAAAACAGAAAATATCTCTCACTACCTGTCATAGCTAATAGATTACCATAGGCTTGGGAGAGGATCAATTACTCCTCCACTAGGCGTAAGCACCTAAGATAAACTATCAAAGAAGGGCTTTCAAAAGGGTTGTAACGTAAGGTGTAGGGATATGATAAAAACGGTTTGGTTGGAATAAAGGGTATTTTAATGGTGGCGAGTTAATTATCATGATCAAATACATGCACTATACAATGTTGCTAAGCCAAGACTCGACTCAATCTTAAGCTAAAAACAAAATAACAAAAACTTAAAAGAAACATAAAAGAAACGGGATGGTAGTCCGTATGTTTTTTTTCTTCTTTTCTTTTTCTATTTTTTTTTTGTATTTTTCTTGATTTTTCGAATTTTTTTTTTAATTTTTTTTTGCATACATTCTTACCCTACCATCCAAAATAATACATCATAGGGGCCTCGGTTCTCCCCTTACACTTGAACTTTTACATAACTTTACAATTACTATTCTAATGACTCGAATTAAGATAATTGAAAAACTTGGAGTACTTTTAAAATATTTAGCACATATGGGGGTAATAATGTTGTTCTTCCCCATTACTCCATTACACTAGTACTTTACCCATGAGTCCCAATCGTCCCAAAACAATATGTACAAGGATATGACTCGACTTAGCAACCATGTAATCGATTAGATAATTAACAAAGGGTTTAACAAATGTTGTCACAATAATGCACTAAAAATGAGTGCATACAAGGTAGGCTAAGGCGATTTGGGTGTACATTTAAGTGGGGTGTAACAAATTCTCACTTTAAGTAAGATGCTCAAAGGTCGAAACGAAAAGATAGGCTCTGAGGCGTGTACTAGGGGTATCGTGTACCAAAAATGGGTACAACGCAAAGGGTGTGGGAGAATTACTTGACTAATGTAGCCAATGTAATTATAACAAAAAAAACACGGGTGTAAAAACAAAGGGTTAATCCTAATACCTCTTATCATGTAGTAGATCTAACTACACGAATGTAGTCTCACTTGTGGATTTGAGATGGTCCTAACGCAAGTTCTAGAATCTAAGCGCTACCGGTACACACATCATAGCATCAAAGATGGATGCTTTTCCTACCAATTCTAGGGGTGAACCTCACATATTTGGGGTGGAAAACTTTTTTAGTGGTACGGTTTTGTGCTAGTCATATAATTTCCTATCCATGAGACACTTAATAGGACCAAAATCTCACTTCTAAATGTTGTAAAAAATTTTAAATTGGCGCTAAAATTACCCTAACAAATATTTCTCTCGGTTTTATTACAAATTTACTATCAAACAAACAAAAATCAAGCGCAATTGTATTCTCTAAGGCGTCTTCATTTACCCCCTTACACTTAAACCGAACATTGTCCCTAATGTTCAAATAAAAGACGTAAAAGTAAATAAAATGAAAGAATGAAATCAAATACTCCCCTGATTCATTTGATGTGGATAGTGAGGTAACATGGTTAGATCTTCTTCCAAGAAAGATGAACGCTCAAAGCTTCCCTTCCGAAATATAAATCATTTTCTTGTCCAAAATAACCTGTTAACCTGCGAAAAAGATAAAGGTCAACCTCGCATAAAATCGGCGGTATAATCTATAATAGGATATAATGCTTGTGGAATGAATATTTTTGCAGAATTCCTGGAGATTATAAGTTAGAGAATTAACAAAAACTTTTTATTTCCAGAAGAAAAACAAAACTTTCAAAAATTGCAGAAAAATATTTCCTGACGCCGTCAGAAATGATCTGACAGAATCCTCATGTTAAGTTTCTGGAAAAATTACGGAAAAACTATACCTTACTTCCTGGAATTCCTGCAAAAATTCATTATGACTCGATACAAGCATTTGACTCAAACAAATACTAATATGTATGTTAATTTACATTGTTATGATTCATGTTCATTTGTTCTTACAAACCGATTTAGATTTCCCTTACACTTAGCTTTTGCAAAATACCTTTATATGTAGTTAAGACGAAGTTAAAAACAAAATAAAGCATTTTCACAAGTTAGTTGAATCATGAATCAATAACAAGAAATATCATACATACGGAAACAAATAAAATAAAATAAACAAACAAATAAAACACACAAAGCTTGGGTTGCCTCCCAAGAAGCGCTTTTCTTTATTAACGAGTCTTGTAGCTAGACTCAAAGTCACAGGTTCTACGTTTCCCTATTTTGTTTCTCAATCGCCCCTCCAATCATTCTAACAACCTCTATATCTACTTTGTATTTAGGTCCGAGGTTCAAACAATCCTTATAATATAGGCTCCTTTTATTCCAAACATAATCCATGCCTCTCTTCTTATCCTCATCATTGATGTCCTCAATTGCACCAATGTAATCTTTGTCTAACCGGGGCACAAATCGGAATTCTTTCACCTTATAGGGCATCCTATAAGTGATTCTATCCGCGTTATTAGAAAACTGAATCGTGCCTTCTAAATGATCATACTTCAATTTGGACACCTCAACAAATGGTTTGCCTAACACAACATGAGATAAGCGGCAATCAACAACACTTGCCAGATCTTCAAGGACCATGAAGTCGGTGACAAAGGTGAAATTTCTGACAAGGACATGAATACCCTTAATTCTTCCAACGAAGTTACAAACTCCGCCGGGAAACTTTGGGTCTTTCCTTAGCTCAAGTGGTCTATTCATGATGTGGCTATAAAGGCTTGAGGACATCACGTTGATTGGGGATTCATAGTCAATGTAAGCATGCTCAATATGTTTGTACCCAATCATACATGGTATCTTCACATTCCCAGGATCACCCCTCTTAATTTTTGGGTCGATTTTAATAAAGGGTGGTCTAGGGTTATCAACTAGGTTGTTATAGTAGGCAATCTCCTCCTTAGTGGGGTATAAATTGTAATAATCATCCAACCTAGGATCTATCTCTTCTTCATAAAGCTTTTCAACCAACTCGTCAATCGTAAGATTGTTGTTTTCTAAGTAATTGTCCGAGTACACGGCGGTTGCTAGGTCGTGAAGGGCATAGTCAAGCTCTATATTAATCATACTATTGAGCTCCCTAAGGTCACTTATTTCTTCCTCAATTTGGCTACGTAACAAAGCCACTTCGTCCGGTGTAAGAGGTGGATTCACATTTTCCATATGGCCAACGGAATAATTAATGGGCGAGTAATCACGAACAAAAACACAAAGAAAATAGATAGACTAAAGAAATCCTAGAAAAATAAAAGAAAAATCTCACTAGAAAAGAAGCTAGTGAGTAGACCTAATAAAATAAAAAAAATTCTACCTAAACAATAACTATACCCCGGCAGCGGCGCCAAAAACTTGATGTGCGTAGGATTGCGACCACGCAACAGGTTTTACCTCTCAAGGGATCTTGAGAAGCTTGCAATCCCACCAGGCAGTGTTCCTGGTCAGTGTAGTATAGTGTAGTGGTAAGTACGGGGGATTGATCGTTCTTTCACAGGGAATAGTGTTCGTTAGGATAGAAAAACTACTCTAATAGGTCTAAAGGTGAAGGAAGATTATTTTTGTATTTTTATATTTTATGGAAAGCAAGTAAAATCTCGGGTTTTGGAGGAGTGGGCGGAATTAGTTGCTAGTCAACTAACCCAAAAACTACAATTGCAATAAAATAAAATAACAAGAAATTAAAAGGTTGTGAAAACTTATATGGAGACAAATGTGTTTACTTAGACTTCCTTACTCCCTAACTATCTTTTACCGATTAATTGGTGTATGTATTACTTGTGTGGATGACGGGTGTATTCCTTAACAATTCATGGGGTGGCATACATATCTCCCCAATTCTATGAGCTCTTATCTCCTCCTACAACCATGCGTACACATAATCATAAGGATTGTAAACAGTGGCTTATGTGTTAAATACTACCTTAATAACCTAGTATGCCTTAGTAAAATGTTTCTTAAGACGTTCAAGCATTGTTGGGTCTATTATTGATTTGATGATACAAAACAAGAAGAATGAAACATGAAGGGCTTGAAGTGACAAGAAGGAATTCTACAAAAGATGGGGAAGGACTTGCTTGCAAAAGAAGTTTTATTTATTAGTCCTTCGTAGTAATTTGTAAACCCTAAAGCTCTATTATATAAAGAGATCAAGGGTTAGGATTTTTACATAAGTCTTCCATAATGTAGTCGACTAAAGGTGTGTTTGTGTAACCTAGACGTAAGTTATAAACGTCTAGGGTTGGTTAGTGGTTAGTTAGTTGGTACAGCCTCAAGGTCGTTCTACCTTGATCAAGTAGAATTGGGGCTGTTAATGATTGTTTATTAGTGTTAGAGATGATAATGAAAAACCTTGTTCATAACATTGATGTTCTTATTTATTATTCCGCTGCATGTTATTCAATGTTATTGTTCCTAGATAATTAAAGGTTTAACAGCCTGGAGCCCATAACGATCAAGGAGTGCTGGGTTCCTACATGTGGTATCAGAGCCTGGGGCTCGTGATATCTGGGATTACAAGGTGTTTTTAATGTCGTGCTTATGGAGAAAAAGATGTCGAGTTTTGTTGCTGAAGATAGCTGTTTCAGAATAAGTATTGATCTTTCTGTGGCACCAAAATACTACACGGCATGATTAATTTAATAATTGTGAAAGCTGTCATTGCATAACCTCGTACTAATTGAATGCAAGATAGCAAGAGAAGATTGATTAATTATATTATCTTGTGTTAATGCTATTAATTGAGTGGTGATAAACAGATGGCGAATTTTTCATCAAAGGAGGGTCAGTATTCTGGTTATAATACGATTGAATTTTGCATTCATTGTGTCGGTATGTTTTTTTTTAAATATTACCTCATGCTTCAATTATTAAGTGGATCGGTGGTGATATAATTCAAAGGGTTGTCGTCATTAATATTGTTTTCATCAATTCTATGATCGTGGGTCGGCTTATTTGAAGATTTGTTAATAAGAGAGTCGGTGCTTCATAAATAACCTCGTACTTTTGTTTGTCTATTCATTATTTATTTGGTCGGTTCTCATTAATGGGTCAGTGGAGAGTGAGTCGGTAGAGCATTAAATCAAGATAACAACTGATTTGTCGTCTTATGTGAGATTTTACATGCTACTGAGTGGTGAATTGGATGTCGATATATTTAAGAAGGGTTGTCGCCATGTGCATGTGAAAGTCGGTATAGGATACGAAGTATATTATTTAATTTGGATGTTCAATCACTGGATAAAAGTTTTGGATATTGTGCTGAAGTCAGAGAATTCTAAGTACTGCTTCAAAGTACTGAGATTCTCAAGGTACTGCTCTATTCTTTTTAAAGTACTGCTCTTCATTATTCGAAGGTACTGATTGAAAGTACTGCTCCATTATATGAAAGTACTGTTCTCTCTCAAAGTACTGATGTTCGTTTATCAAAGTACTGCCCGTGATTCGAATGAAGGTACTGCTTGTATACTCCAAGGTACTGCTATGATTCAAAGTACTGTTTGTTTCAAGGTACTGTTGCGTGTCTCATTGCAAAATACTGCTACAAGATAATTTATGGAGATACGTAAAGAGTTTTATGGTTCAATATATATGCATGGTTTACGAGCAGTAAGGGGAAGTACCTATGAGTTTGACTGATTTTGGATTACACACACAGAATGGTTATTTGGTTCACACACACAGGAAGAAGTGTATGTTCTTAAAGATTTTAAAAGGCTCGTATTTGGTTTATTGGATTAATTGATTACGAAGAAGGTTGAATATCATTTATTTGATGTTGTAGTTGAGTTTCTTGGATGAGTGTTCTTATCATATCTCAAAGTGGGTGTTACACTTTGGAGATAACTTGTTTGTGCGTTAAAGAAGTGACAAAGACTTGATAAAATCTAGCCAAAGAGTGTGATTTTTCTTATGATGCTCTATGCACACATTGGCTATCACTTAAAGGAGTTACATTGTAGTGCTCAGTGTCTCATATTAGTTGAGGATTTTGTCAAGAGGTTGCGGTCTACTTATATTTGGTGTTTCATATAAGTTTGGAGTCACGTGGTTAGTACAAGACATAAGACACAAGTTTGGGTTGTTCTACTTCTTCATCAAGTTCGTTATACTTGATTTTCTTCATCAGTAATCATTACAAGAAGCCTACAGAATTGAAGATTCAAGAGATGGTTAGCACATTGATTTCAGGGGAAGTATCTTTTCATGTGTTTTAATCATTTGACATTCATGCACCATTCAAGGGGAAGTGTTTGATTTTTCTACTGTTGATCATTACTACTACTACTACTAGTTGGAGTTTCTATTGTTTTGGATTCATTTTTCGTAAGCATTTTGGTGTTCTTCATGGAGGGCAATTCGAATCATTGGAAGGCTTGGATTAGAAGTGTGGTATTGGTTCGTGGTGGTCAAGGTCATTATTTGCATATGTTCCCTATTTGTTGATAACAAAAAGGGGAAGAGATGTTGAAGAGATGTTAGAGTGGCATTGCATGAATCAAGGGGAAGACAAGATTGTTTCATTCATGGTGAGATTTTATCTCAACTTTTCTACTTCGTCTAGGGAAGTTCGTACAAGAAGGTGTTTGTTTTGTCATCATCAAATAGGGGAAGATTGTTGGGTCTATTATTGATTTGATGATACAAAACAAGAAGAGTGAAACATGAAGGGCTTGAAGTGACAAGAAGGAATTCTACAAAAGATGGGGAAGGACTTGCTTGCAAAAGAAGTTTTATTTATTAGTCCTTCGTAGTAATTTGTAAACCCTAAAGCTCTATTATATAAAGAGATCAAGGGTTAGGATTTTTACATAAGTCTTCCATAATGTAGTCGACTAAAGGTGTGTGTGTGTAACCTAGACGTAAGTTATAAACGTCTAGGGTTGGTTAGTGGTTAGTTAGTTGGTACAGCCTCAAGGTCGTTCTACATTGATCAAGCAGAATTGGGGCTGTTAATGATTGTTTATTAGTGTTAGAGATGATAATGAAAAACCTTGTTCATAACATTGATGTTCTTATTTATTATTCCACTGCATGTTATTCAATGTTATTGTTCCTAGATAATTAAAGGTTTAATAGCCTGGAGCCCGTAACGATCAAGGAGTGCTAGGTTCCTACAAGCATGTTACCATATAGGAGTATTGCCAGTTTTCTTAAGCCTAACATTGATGAACCATTCATCCCAACAAAGTAATAACACACCAATCAACCAATAATTAATAGTTAGGTTTCATTAGATCTAAGCAAACACAAGAAAAATCTAGCCTAGCATGTTAATTGAAAGACAAGCATAAGATATAATTAACCAACACATAGACATATTGATTAATTTAAGTGAGGACTTATCTTTAATTGAACATGAAGGTTTCAAGGGTGAAAAACCCTTGAAATTACAGCTAAAATCGTCTTAGGGTTTGTACCAAAAGTTCCCCACAAAGTTCCACACTAATGAATGAAAATTAGGAAAATATATATAGATTTTACATTCTGACGGCGTCAGGTTACAGGTTCTGACGCCGTCAGCTCGCCATCATTAGGGTTCTCAGATGGCCTAGATTTACTTCTGACGCCGTCACCCTTTAAATTGTTCTGGGCCGTCACTCTTTAAGTTAACACCTGACGACCTACAATCTTTAACACCTGACGCCGTCAGGTGAAAACATATTGTTTTCTTCATAGGACGTCTAGTGTAATCTGACTTCACTCCTTTGCAATGTTGCAAAAATCGTGAATCGGTACTGAGGCGGTCGAGGTCCTTGTAGCGATTTTTAGCCGATTAATCGGCCCTAAACCTTGTAATCGCCGATTAATCGGCCAATTACCTTGTAAATCTCTCCAAGTTCCAGGGCCTTGTAGCTTGTAATCGCCGATTAATCGGCCTTGTAGGCCGATTTTTGCAACACTGCTCCTTTGTCAACGTTGGCTGACGGCGTCACCTTGTGACTCTGACGCCGTCAGGTAGGAAATTCAGCTTCTTTTGAGACTTTGTCGTTTTCTTCACTTTTATGCTCCAAAAATGTCCAAATATGCATGTTTTCCAGAATTCTTCTCAAAAGTACCTAAAATGACAAAAGGAACGATTTAGGGCAATATTTGATCATATTTACTCGAATTAGGGCTTAAATGACCCCTTAATACGGGTACACTTTTCGTCTCATCAGAGAGCTACTATGTTGGTGAGGGTGAGGGTGATGAGAGTGAGAGTAGCGATTGTGTGATATGCATTAGTGTATTTGAGGAGGGGGAGGAGATCCGTGTTTTACCATGCAAACACGTGTTTCATGCCACGTGTGTTGACACATGGTTTACCTCCCACTCCTCCTGCCCAACGTGTCGCCATATAGTTGACTAGTAGTATTTTATTTTTATTATTTTATTGTAATTAAAGTGTTGTAATCTTTTTATTATTTTATATATAATAAAAGTTTAATTTATATACCCAGTTTATACTAGTTATAATAAATATTCATTTTATATGCTAAAGTACTATCTCCTGCATTTATATCATGAGTATGAACAAAGTGTTGTTTTCCTGTAATTCTTACATTCTACGACAAATCCACGATACTTCAAAAAATGGTTAACTTTCTTACGGAATTGAACCTGATAAATATTGTTATATTGTAGTGTGTAGGCTCAGCATGGGAGGAACTAAAGCATATTAGATAGGTGGTTAGGTTCTTGGTATGAATCTTTCTTAATAACAATTTTTTTTATATTTGATTTCATATTTGTTTGTTTTTTGTTACAGTCTACCAATTTATCTCTACCTTATTCATCATTTATTATGAACTTCAGGTTATTAACTAAGAAGTACAAGATTTCATATGATGACATCACCAATTATCTATGCCCCGTAAGTCTCTCCCTCTCCCTCTCACACACACGTGCGTACATACACAATCATAATTAAATCATAAGCTGTAAGCTAAGATCGGGTTCCTCTATTATTGATGTTATGCTATATTTATATTCAGGTTCAAAGTGTCCGACAGTTGTATAGAATATGCACTCTTTATTGGGAAGACAACTACAACACGAAGAGTGTATCCCAAGAAGTAAGTGAAGTCTTAATCTTTACTATAACCGTTTATAACCAAAGTATTTCCGTTATATGGTCTATTAATTTCCCAACCTTAATCTTAACATTATGAGTATTTTGAGCATGCGAGTGCTGTTGACAGAGGATGCCAGCACCGCTGTCAGCAGTTCCTTCCTACTAGATGATAATTCCAGGTATATGCTCTACATGATATTGTATCTTTCGTCTTATGAAGACTACATGCTAACATTTTAGGTAGTTGGTTAACATCCTAAGAATCTGAAAGTTAGTAGGCTCATAATATATCTCTTTTGGTTGTCGATTTGCTTATGCCATAGGAAATGTAAAAGAACACATTTTGTTTAATCTCAGATTAGTACTTTCAAATTGGCATGTTACAACCTGTAAAAGTGCGTATTTTGCCCCCAAACACTCTAAACTGCTTAAATAAGCAAAAAACATAGTTATCCCAAACACCCTCTAATCCAAACTGCTTATCTGCGCTACTTTTATTTTGATATTACATGTTGGACCTGTTAAGATAAAACATGTATGGCTTAAGGAGAAATTCTTATGTACATTTATGATCCATGATATGGTCTTTTATTTTTTTCTAGGGATTTTGTTCGTCTTCTGTCACCCAAGCAGCGGCTGTAGCACTTGAGGCAGCAGTATGTCAAGTTGAAGCCAAATACCCCGGCTTTGCTTTTCAAGCAGCAACTAATGGTGTATGTAGAGAAAATCTATGGCATTATTCGTGACAACTTGAAAAAGGAGTTGGGTTCATTACTTACCTTATGTATTCAGGTAGTGTGACTTTGATTCATCCTCACCTGTAACCCGGTTATATTAATGTAACATGCATTCAAACTATAGTGTTAACTATGATGCATGTACTCATCTTATTTGTGAAATTCAGGCTCCGCGAACATCTAATTGAGTGGTAAGATCCGACATGTCCTTTGGCAAAGGTTCTCAATCCAGTCATTGGCAAGGCATGGTCGATTGTCTCAACACTTTGAAATAAAGTTTTGTATGTCCATACTTACACTATATATATATATATTTTTTTTTTATTTTTTTATTATTATTTTTTTATTTTTTGGCGAAAGCAAACTTTTTGGGTTGATATACATGCTTACATTTGATTCGAACTTGAACATTTAAGTTGCAACTGCTAAGATTATATTTTATGTCTAAACTCTAATATATACGCATTTCAGGTGCCCCCGATAATTGTTTTGAAGATATTTAGTCAAGTTTTCTCATACATCAACGTGCAGCACCTTAACAGGTAAGGTCACTCAACCAGGTTCTGATGATTCTTTGTTTGTTTAAATGAAGTTATGTTGCATGGTGAGTTTAAATGCGTATAATTGTAATGTTTGAACCCACATGCATATAAAATTTGGAATGTATGATAGTTTTTTATTGGATCACTGGATTGAAATTATTATTACTGGATAATGTTAGAGTTGGTTATGACTGTAGGTAAAGTGGCTTTAGAAAAAGTAGACATACCTCAACTAAAAGCAGACATACCTCAACCATGATGGTAAAGTGGCTTTAGAAAAAGTAGATAGGTAAAAATAGATAGATGGTGTATATTATATTGAGTTAAGGGCTTTTTGGTCATTACACCCTAAAAATGAGTACTTCCTTCCCAATCCGCCCAATATTGAGCAGAAAATCATACTTAAAAAAACTGCTTGAAACATCACTCCTCTTCTTCCCATTTCTTTTCCCTTCTTTCCTTAAAAAAACTCAAGAACACACCAAAACCATTGTTTCCCCCCATTTTCTTTTCTTTTCTTTTGAACAATAAACTTAAAAACACAGTGTTAAGGTTCTTATGCTTAGTGTAAATATGTGTATGATTTTCTTTCTAAGTCATGACATATGCATATAGCATTAGATATGATGCTAAGTTGCTAATGGACATATACTGGATTTTTGTTGATTTATTAGTTGTTTGAGTGAAGTTTGCTGTTTAGGCAGGATGCTTTTACTCTGGATGTATTGGAGGTGCCCCAGGGATCTGTATGAGGGTTTGTTTGGGATAAAAGGGGTCACATTGTCATTTGTCATGAATTATCATGTGATTCGAGGTGCGTCTGATCTCAGGTTGGTTAAGTTTTTCCTTTTCACTCCTTCTTGCCCTGGAAAATTTGTAATTTATTGGAGACCCTTAGTAGGTGATAACGAGGTAACGCTGGAGGGAATATGTCTGTGAACTCTGTCACTTAAGACTCTGACTATGAACAATGAGTTAAATGATTGTTAGCAAATTGTAATTTAACTTTCCAGTTAATTCAAAAGAAAGAATATGTTTGGAAACATGTAAATCAGCAATAGAGCAGTAAATAAGTAATAGATGCCTCCCATAATGATAGATTGATAGTATTCATCAGGTTCGTTTCTTTAAAATGATTTATCGGCCCTTATTGTTATTATTAGTATTATTGTAGACGATGAGATATAAGATATTGAGAAAAATTTAAGACATTGTCATATGAAAGTTTTATATGTTAGCTCAAAGAACAGAGCGCATGATGATACAAAAATTATAATACTGAAAATGCATTCTTGTGAAATTTTGGTGTTTCAACAAGTTTAATATGCTTTATGTTGCAAAATCCCTTCATTTACTGATCATCTGAACTCTGCTTCAATGGTAGTCGCAGAGAGGTATAGGTTGCAGCTGTCCCTGGGCAGTGGTGCTCAAATCTGATTTAGTTCCTTGATACATGACTTTTTTGGTACGATTCTGATCAAAGTTGGTATAAACTTTTAATGGAATGAATGTGTTGATGTAGGCGTGTATAATTACTATATATATAATAGAGCGTCGAAAACGACTCCACATCTGCCGTTTTGATGATGTCATTTTTACGTCATCCTTTGTTGGCCCAAGTTAGCCCAAATATTAGCCCGCTGTTCGGCCTAACCCAAAAACTTGCCGCCTTTTTTTTACGATAACAACGCCTCGACATACTCATCTTCTTCGCACTGTTATCGAGAGTCGGTTTACTTCGCAGGTGAGTTTGTGAATTGCCTGCTGGTATGCCGTGATTCACTGCTGTTTTGAATAAACGACGTTGGTATACGACACCGGATTGCTTAATCAGATGTTGTTTTTTAGTATGTTTTGATTTTCCATTATTTCTGGTATGCCTTTTTCTATTATGGTTTTTGATTACCGCTGCCTAGCTCAGAGGAAATTATATCAGGAACAGTTGTAGATACCTGGTTGGAAAAATCTACGGTGGTGATGACGTGAACTGGTGTTTCGAATTACTGACGTTTATATTTTCTTTTTCCTACTTTTCCAGCTACGAATATGTTGTTACTGTTATATGTTCATATCTATGTTTCTTTAGGTAGAGACTTGAGAGGGTTTAAGTAATTTTTAATCTTGATTGGTTCAATACTCAGTGTTTCATGTCAGTATTTTATCAGTTTTTCGCTTCAGTTATCGTTTCAAGGAAAACAGAAAGTAAAGCGATGGGGTGTAGTTTGTGAAGATATTGAAGGCGAGATACCGAGTCAGTGAGTTTATTTGATCAGGTAGGTAAGTGAATTGTTTCGAGCTGAATTATAATGTGATTTTACTAATCTTGATGTTGTTTGTATATAATGCATCTGTATCTTGAATTTGCGGTTTTCGTACCAATTTACAACTCCTCAGGAAACACTCTAGAATCCCTGTTTTATAATACGCCACTTCTGTTATGTAGACATGCTGGAGAGGTTCGATTGATTATACATTACTCTGTTGTCAATGTAAGTTGCATCATTTTACTCTTTAAACAACGGTAAATTTTGTACGTGATGGGTTGTGTTGAGCCAGACACTGTCGGAAGTTTAAGATTTTTAAGCAATTTCCGTTACATATGATTATAAAAGTAAAGTTATATTAATGTTAAGCTATTCGTTTGTTAGTTCTGCAAATAAGTGGTATCACTACTTTATCATACCATATAAGTAAGGTGATGATGATAATATCCGGACCAGTATCTTGGCTTGGTAGTCACACCGAGGGTGTCATTGCAGCCATGTCGGGTGTTTGGTACCGCTACCGTACACGTAAATCTGAGCCTTCGGTGTATGATAAGTAACGGGGCATATATAATATCGTGTTCCTGTACGATGTAAGCGAAAGAGTAAGATAAGTAGTAGTATGACTAATTTTATAAATATTTGTTTCAGGAGTGGATGCTAATATGATGATGTTGATGCCTGCTAATGAAAAAAATGATTCGCTATCATGCCAGCTCTAATGTTACAGAACAGGTGAGTTTATGTTTTTGGCAAATTCGGTTCACATTTCTTTTTATTTAAGGGGGTGTTTGTTTTAGTGTGCTTACGCCTTATGAGCTTATGTATATTTGAAAAATATCAAAAGCCACTTTTTCAGCATATGAGTTTATCAAGATCAGCTTATGACAAAATCATGAGTTCAACTTGGTAGGCTCATAGGCCGAAAAAATGGTCTTATCAACTATTTTCAAATATATATATAAGCCCAGTAAATAAGCTAGCACAAACACCCCTGTATAGTGTAATATATGGTCACTAGGCTGCTGATTCAGTTGCTGCTGCTGTTTTGCAGGCAATCGCTGTACAGTTATTTTTTACAAGACCAATAGGACATTACAGCTAGCGCAGAAATCCCATTCCAGAATAGCCGAAAGCGATTTTCACGATGTCTCCCAACAAAAATTGCAGGCAAAGGTGTATCTATGGTGTGTTGAAAAATATTAAGTGAGTGGTGTAAAACATCAGCACCATTTGGTTAGCTTTGGAACTTGACTGTCAAACTATAAGGTAAGTGCAAAAGCATTAACATCATGAAGTTTTTATGCCCAAAAGTTATAAGCTGCGGTGTGTGTTTAAAACGGTGGAAATGTGCATATAATAATCTTGCAATAAGATTGTCTACTTAATAAGTCACAAAACAAATAAACCGCCTCAGAAGTTACATTATGTTCGGAGCAGTGAATTACCGAAGAGGGACATCTTTGTCTTTTTATAGCATAAGATTAAATTGTTGATGTATTGCCCATTAGCAAGCCGTAAACGGTAATTTTTCTTATCATTATGCTGAAACACATCTGGCATCTTTTTCTGACTGCAGGAAATTGAATGTAGAATACTCGATAAGCACAAAACACGTATTGATCCTTGTGGTTTGGTTTGTTTACAAGCAAGAAAGAAAGAAAGAAATGTAGAGAGAGAAAGTTAGAGAGAGAAAGAGGATGAAGCCTTGAGAGAAAACCAAAAAAAAAGAAAATAGATTATGAGAAGGCTTACCCTCTCCAAGGATGGAGAGGGTATTTATATGTACATGAGTTTTTGCCACTTGGGCTGCGGATCAGGCATATAGTGGGTAAAGACCCGTCCTTCTTCCGCGAATACTAACTACTTCTAATCTACGTTCTACTAACTATTATAAATACTACGAGCTAAACAATGCTTAATCGTATCTGGGGTGACCGAATCTTTCTTATACAAAAATCATATTCCTAACAATCTCCCCCTAAGGGAGGTCACCCCAAAATTAAATCTTGAATTCTTGCATTGAGATCTTTGTAGATTCTTTTGTAGCTCATAGTTGTTGATTCTTCATTGATAAACGACTCAAGATGACTTCCTTGATGTATAGGATGATCTTTAACTTTGTTCTTTGGCTCATCATTCAAATATGTAGCTTCAAGTCATCTTTGAGTGAATGTGTCTCTTTGTGATAGTCTTTGTGTCGTCATGCTTACATTTTTCTGGATCATGATCTTCTGCATCAGATTTGTGGAAGCATAGTAGAAGCCCATTACTTGATCATGATATCTTTAGATTTGATGTTGAAGTGTAAGCATGAGATGATGAATCAGCATCTTTTCNAAAATCATATTCCTAACAATCTCCCCCTAAGGGAGGTCACCCCAAAATTAAATCTTGAATTCTTGCATTGAGATCTTTGTAGATTCTTTTGTAGCTCATAGTTGTTGATTCTTCATTGATAAACGACTCAAGATGACTTCCTTGATGTATAGGATGATCTTTAACTTTGTTCTTTGGCTCATCATTCAAATATGTAGCTTCAAGTCATCTTTGAGTGAATGTGTCTCTTTGTGATAGTCTTTGTGTCGTCATGCTTACATTTTTCTGGATCATGATCTTCTGCATCAGATTTGTGGAAGCATAGTAGAAGCCCATTACTTGATCATGATATCTTTAGATTTGATGTTGAAGTGTAAGCATGAGATGATGAATCAGCATCTTTTCAGCAATCGGCATCAATCGTCGGCTTCTTTGTCTCTGGTGAGTACGCCTTTCCAACATCCTCATACATCTTTGTTGAGTGAATATCCATGGCTGAATGGTTCTGACGACTCCTTCTTAGATGTTGGTATGAGCATGTGGAACTTAGAGTGATGGTGGTGAACATGATAAGTTTGGTATGTTGAGCTGCATAAAACTTGGTTAGTAAAAAACATACCGGCACTTACAAGTTTGGACTTCGAGATAGTCAACAGCATAGTGTGAAGACTTTCTCTAATCCTTACCAAGGCTGTTCCTAATCGGACGCCCCCGAAGGGCTTTCACTGACATACCGTAGTACACCAACGATTAGGTGAGTCACTGGAGATCACTCCACGACTGTAGACCTTTTGGAACACCACTGTACACACTAAGCGTAATCCACAAGAGATTACCGAAGTGACCTGCTGTCAGGGCTGTTTGATGTTGACCCTGGCAGGAGTTTCCACTCAATCATGGGGAAATACTTATGTATATTCCCTCATAAGTGTTCTTGGCAGATTGCTAAGATCTGCGTAGGACTCAAAATATTACAGCTGGTGTCCTTAATGTTGAACAACCAGTGTAAGAAGTATCAAGTGTTCCTATGAGATCTTTTAGATGCATGTCTTGGCTCTAGACTCGATAAGTGCAATTTGGTTATCCTATGCGGAGACTAGGGAGGGGTCTCCTGTTTCAATATCAACTAGCTCTAAGAGACAAGTCGATAGATTACACCGGTTCCCTGTGAGAATGAAACAAGCTCTTTTAAGAGAACTTGAGTGGTTGGAAGGTTTAGTGCAGTGCGTCACTGGGTCCATGACGTCTTTTCTTCAATACCGATGTTACCTTAATAACAATCAGTAGCATCTGAGTTGAAGCCGGTTTCTGCCCTAAGGTTGAATAATTGGAGGGTTATTTATTTTCACCCTTTCTCATTTCATTTCTTTTTAATTCTTCAACCCCTTAAGTGCTTACTGAGACTTCATTACTAGAACCTTGTTGGGTTTGTTCCAGTCCTAGTTCAATCTCAGTCGGCACTCTTCCTTTTCTCACTTTTCTCCTTTTTTCAATCATTCCTAAGGACTTCTAATCTATCTATTGGATTGTCCCTGGGAAGATCCCTCCGGTTCTGGTGGATCATGGGAGCATATACCTAACCTTACCATCCTTATAACTCCATGCATTTAAAATAAAGTGGTCGGTCTTTTGGTATCTTTCCACAATCGCCATATAACCAAATCATTGAAAATTCTCTCAAAGTGTTTATGATTAAGAAACACATTTTGTTAACACTTTGAGAGTTTTATCATTTTCAAATGCTCCCCCTTAACATGTGCACATAGGAGGTTGAAAGAAATTTGCACATGTCGGGGTGAGTTGCACTTATTTGAATTGATCTACTCTTAATAGACGTATACCCTAGGGACACGTTTACGTTGCTTAGTTAAAGGGATCCATTATCAGCTTTTAGGTGATAACTAGCCCTAATAACTAACTTGAAGTTGTTAACATTCCTTAAATATCTAAGAAGAGTTTCTCGAAATGGTACTTTCTACTTGGATAGATCCTTTCGAATTCTAACGTTTGTGTTTCGTCAATTCATGAGTCAAATCTGAGTCATAATCAATTCACGGTTTCTACTTGTTATTGTAAAAACACGTGAAAGACTCTTAGCCACTTGCTCCCACTCAATATGTGCACATTGATTGATTCAATTTGAAAGTTTTAAAACTTTGGCACATACGGGTGAGCTTTCATTTGAGATCATTTATTCACCATTTAATCACTTGCTCCCCCTCAATATGTGCTTTGATTAAAATTCAAAAACTCCAAAAATTTTAGCACATACGGGAGAGCGAACCTTTTTAGTCCAAAAACATCCTTTTGAGTCCAAAAACATCACATTTAAATCAGATTTCATATTTAAATCACATTCTCTCCCCCGATCATAAAATTACAAATCTTTTGAGATTTTGTGATCCCAATTGATTTAAATACTTTTAGAGAAAACTTTGGAGAAAATGTGATAAAAGTTTAAACGTTTACTGAATTTGAGACACTTTTTGAATTTCACTACTGCTGGTGCACAAAGTTTTTAAAGGTGCAGAAATTTAGAGCAAATACGCTCCCCCTCAATTAATGACCCGTTTTCAATTTTAACGTTTAGTAGTCATTAAGTTGAGCGGCAAGGTATTTGAGAAAATTTAAGTCCGATAGCCACCTTGTAAACCACAAAATCTCTTTTGAAGAATTTTAGAAGAAAGAGATTTTTAGGATGAAAGAAGACTTCTCTTCTTTTTCTAGAAAGGTTGCACTGAAGCGTACAACTTTTCGGATTATCCGCACACAGTGAAAAACATAAGACTTCAGAACATTATATATTTCAAAAAAAATATTAAGAGTTTACAAATTGTCATATTACATCACCCCAAATAAGGTAAAGCTGGGTGATAACCAAAATCCAGCTTGATGCTTCATTCTGTTCTTTGGAGAAGCATGTAGTCACCCTCACGAACTCTGCCTCCCACATAGCACTCTATACTGCGGTAGATTCTTCTCATCTTCATGCGGTGACGAATGGCCTTTAGGAATTCAAGGTTCATCTTCAAGTCATGATCAGTCCATTGGCTGGTGTATCTTCCTGGCCTAGTCGAATAGACTTGATATTCTTTCACGCAGAAGTCTAGTGCCTCATCGACCATTTCCAACGTCCCCTCACTGAACTTGTGCAATTCATCACTACGCATAACCACACGAACGTTGTACTTGTCTCTGTACACCACATCTCTTGGAGAGTTAATGACGGTGAAATCTGCTACTGGTTCCAAGTTACCAATCTCCCATTGCGGCTTGGTGAGGTTCAGTTGTGTCGGGTAGCTTTCAATCCCAAGCTGTAGGTCTTCAACTCGCTTCCTTATGACTAGACCCCTCATCCAGTGAAGAACAGCAAACGCAAGTGTCTTCTTTTCATTTGGTGGTAGATGATGAAATTTTCCTTGGATTTGCAGTAGATACAGGTCTTCGAAGTCATTGGCCCGGAGATGCTTAAAGTCACCTTCACTGATCTCGTAGTCCCTCAGATCCGCACGTCGAAGAACAATGGACTTCAGGTAGTCGTATCCATAGATGGAGTGAATCTTGACACTTACTACACTGATGATCTGAAGAGGCGAACGAACAAACTTCTTGTCACCTTTGGCTTTGAATCTCTCAACGTAGAATTCCTGCTTCTTAAACCACCAATGTGATATGCCCAAAGCTGCTGGAAGATCATACTCACACTCTTCATCAATCCACATTGCATCCGGTATCATCTGTTCCAAACCAATGTCATAGTAGCGAGCCGCCTTCATCTTGGTGATGGACATGGCATACTTGCGTTGATTATTTCCAAACCTAAGATATTCAAGATCTTTGTTGAAGAAGAAGACGGCCTGAATAGTGACGTGCCCTGGAGACCCACCCAACAGCAGTGGTTTGCTGTAGCCGTGTTGAGTAATTTCTTCATTGACTAGATCGTTGAACAGCTTGTGGCATTCTTCCATTTGGAACTGAAGATGAGTCACATCAGGATGAAAGACCTTGACTAGGTTGTATGCTGGGCCTTCCAGATCTTTCTGAGTCAATTTTTCTGATTCCTCGCTCCTTGCAGAACCATGTAATAAACGACCCCATATCTCCGGTTTGTGAGAGCAAGGAGTTATCAGCTGGAGGAACGAAGCTGTTGGCAATTGCATTGACCCAGTTATTGTCATAGACTGGCTGATCTGATGGTGACACTGACCAGGTTGGCTCAGTTGTTGGCAGCTTAGCGGTCTTTGGCCTGATACAAGTTTGCAGCTCTTCTTTGGAGAGTTTGACATGAGGAGCGTCATCAGATCTGGAGATTGATTCCCACCATTCATCCTTTTGAGATATGTGGGATGTGGAAGCAGCATCTTCATCATCGTCTGAATCTTCTGCAGTATGAGACACAACCGATTCTTCATTAATCACTTGATCGGTATGAGCTGGTGAGATCATACTGGCTCTTCCAGTGTCGATGGTAGTCCATGCTGCATGTGTTGCGAGTGGAGTTTGCTTTGATGATGATGATGTTTTGTCAGATCGTTTGGGCGGTTGCTTCCTTGATGAAGAGGGTGGTGGTGGTGGCATCGACATAGTTCTAAAGCTTCCAGACTATCCTGAGGACCTGAGGGTCCAGATGACCCAGGAGGTGGAGGCGGTGGTGGATATGAAGGAGGATGTTGGTGATGACCTTGTTGTTTTCTTTTTCTCTTCCTTTCCTTCTCCATATCACGATGATGTTGTTCAGCATTATCTTGAAGGATTGAACCCTCAAGAGCCTCATACAGCTTACGGTGTGCCTCATGACCCTGGTATTGCATATTCTCGAACATACGCTCTTGCAAGATCAGCTTCATGTTGAATGTAGAGAGATCTTTGAACCTTGATCTGAGAGGAGCTTCCATGGCATAGCTTACAGCTTCCTGAACCTGATCTTTGATGGCATCAGTAACGAGACGATCAATATTGATTTGTTCTAGTTTGCGTAGTCTGTTATCATGATATTTGAGGGTTTGAGGTAGGTTGAGCTGTAGAACACTTTTGATGTCTTTAGCATGAGCTGCCAGTCTCTCATTGATCATTAGGTTCTCTTCGACCATGTTAGCTGCCGTTTGGAGTATATCATCTACTTGGGTTGCTAGACTTTCCAAGGTGACCGTAGGAGTTGGAGTAGTAGAGATTGTAGTTGCTTCTGTGGTGATTGGAGGTGTGGGACCCGCAGCTTTGGTTGTTTCTGTAGGCGTTGAAATTGGCACTGTAGAAGCAGGAGTGATCGATGTGTCTTGTTGAACAGGGACATCGACTATAGAGATTGCTTCTTCATGTTCTTCACCTGATTTGTCTGCCTCTGATTCTGAGGGTTTATCAACTAAGAACTGGTCACCATATGCTTCAAAGTTCTTGTAAGATGCCAGGGTACCTGTAGAGCTATCTGTTTCCACATCAATCTTTTGGTCATCAGATTTCATCTTGAGAGTATCTTGTACCTTAGGATATACATTTGAAACAAAATCAGAGTGAAAGGTCTCTAATGGTATTTCAGTAGCTCCTTCCAACTCCTGATGAGGCTTATCACTGAACTCTTCTTCTGCCTGTGCTGTAAAGCTTTCCAGTTTAGGTGATTGATGAGTTTCGGAGTCGGTTTCACTTGATTCTCCCGTCTGTTCAAGACTTATGGATTTAGAGACGGTCTTTTCAGCAGGTGGTTCGGGAGACCGTCTCTTGAAAATGTATTGTGAAGCTGCCGATTTGGATGCTGGGGATGAGATCTTTAGCAGTGTGTGAGCTGCCTGTTCCTCAACGATGATATCTTTGCCTTTGCCCTCAACATGTGGAACCTGTGGCAGTTTCCCAGTTTCGGGTTCTTTGATGCTCACACCCCCTACTGGATGGCTTGGAGGCTTTCCTGCTTCAGCCAGACTTTCTTCAACTGCGCGTTGTACCATCATTTCTTCCATATTAAGAGTGTCTTCAGGTTCTGGACTGACATCTCTCAGAGTTTCCTTTGTTCTGGTTTTCTTAGACCCCTTTTCTTTGCTCTTGCTGACTTGTTTGGAAGACTCAGATTGGCTTTTGCGCTTTTTCGATCTTGATTTGTCAGACTTGGTGAGTGTTGTTTCTTCACTGGCAGATGCAATTTGACTTGCTTGCAGCAGTTCCACATATTTGTTTTAGTAAGGAGCTTCCAGGATTTGTTTTGTGAGCAATGGTCCGGGAATGGCCATGCCGAAGATTATGTTAGAGGTGCCCCTGGCGGTGTATTTCAGGAAGCCTACTGAATTTTCATCTTCAGACTGATGGAGTGGTGAATCGGTTCTGGTTGGAAAGCGAAGTGTGCGTTGTAGGGAAGAAATGATGAGCTTGGTAAATCTGATGCTGGGAATGAGAAGTCTAGAAGATTTCTTTTTGCTGTCTCTGTTAGCAGCCAGTTTTGCCTTGTCTTCCAGAAAAGAATGAATGGAGTGAGTGAATTCTTCCCATATTCTTTCGACAAAGTCAATGTTTTTCTGGTTTACAATTCCCCAAAGTATCTGAAGGGCTGGAGCTCTGAGTCTTTCATAACCCGATGTTTTACCTGTAAGGAATAGGTTGATGAGTGTGATGATAACCCTCCAGGGTTGATATAGATCATATGTGGAGATAGAGGATAGGGTAACAACCTTTGAGGGGTAACCTAGTTCATCAATGAATTTGATAAGCGTATCAGGGTTAGGCGGTGGTGAGTAAACGATGTTATCTCCAGTAGGCAAGATCTGGAGTGCACTCCCCAGAGTCTCTTTGGTGATGGTTACCCACTGTTCATCTAGCTGACAGCTGTAAGCCCCTGTTGCACCATCATACCGAATGGTGTTCCAGAATTGTTGCACGTAGATGGAGGGAATGGTTGAAGATGCGGTGAATGCCGGGAAAAATGTCGTTTGTTTTAGAATATCCATGGCAAATTTGAGGATAGGATTATCATGTGGCTTGACAGCTTTGAGATAGCAGTTGCTTTTCCCAATCGGAACCCAATCTTGGTGAGGCAAGATCTCGTCATCTGTACGAGAAGGTATAGTAGATTGAGTGGCTGAGGATCCTTGAGTGTGAGAGTCAGTCATTATGTTCTGCACACACCAAAATTCATACAAGAAGAACCAAGAAGGATGTGATAGTTAGAACATGCATAAATAGACACATAGTCAAGGCAAACACCCATCGAGAAGAGTATAAAGCAAATGCACACACCAAGACCCACAATATAACCACTATACTAATAAACCGCTGGGAAACCAAACCGCTAGTATAACAAACCGCTAGAAAGACTAGCCGCTAGTGTAACAAACCGCTATAAATACTAACCGCTAGAGAGGCTAACCGCTAGAAAGACTAACCGCTAGATTAACTAACCGCTAGGCAAACTAATCGCTAGACAAACTAACCGCTGGTAAATCTGACCGCTGTTAAACTAACCGCTGGTAAACTAACCGCTGTTATACTAAACCGCTGGTAACCTAACCGCTAGACAAACTAACCGCTGGTAAATCTAACCGCTGTTAAACTAACCGCTGGTAAACTAACCGCTGTTAAACTAACCGCTGTTAAACAAACCGCTGTTAAACTAACCGCTGTTAAACTGACCGCTATCAAGAACATATTCTAAGCAAACCGCTGACAAGAACAATAAGAAACCGCTACCAAGAACAACGATTAGAAAAAACCCAGACAACTCAAATAGATACACTGCAATCATAGTATGCAATTTAAACTTGAAACGCACATCATAACCACTATGGCAAGCAACAATATCTAGAGAAAAACGTCTAACAACCAACATCTAATCTATAGCCTAAACCTGCTCAGACCACGAATCAAATAGAGAAGGGAGGACACATAGGCACATGAATGAGAACTAAAAACATCTAAGAAACAACCCATACATACCTAGAAAAGATAACAAGCAATGAGATATGTAACATATTAGGACGATTATGCAGCGGTTTTAGAGAGACGAGGGAGGTTTGTGATAGTTTTAGAGAGAGAGAGAGAGTTTTGAAAATTATGCAAATTATGATCTAACCGCTGCCTTTTATATGGTACCATGAGTAGTTTCAAACATTGTCAAGCCAAGTCCCTCAACTTATACAAACCGCTGCACAAGTATATAATATGGCAAAACAAGTCCTTCAGTTAAGCACACAACAAATTAAATAAACTAAGCACATACACAAGGCAGGATCACGACAAACAAGACAATTATGAGCAAACACGAGAACTAAACAAAGCAAGATTCAAAACATCCTCTCCCCCTTAATCAATGACCTGATTAAAGAAATCAGAGTACATTGATTGAAGAAAGAAAAACACAAGTGTACAGGAGGAATGAACACAGCTGGTAATTCCTGTAATAGCATTGAAAGTGCGAGTCCTGAGAAGAGATTCTCAGAAGTCATAGAAAGAAGTGCATCAAGGATGTGATATAAAATCTCCCAACATTGGAGATTTGTGTATCTTTGGCCTCCATGTTTTGTGCCTTCTCGTGTGGCAAAAGTAAGAAGTTCTTCCACTTGAGTATGGACAACCTGCATTATCACAAACTAGATTGCATGTATATGGGTTAGTGACAGCAGTATCCAAACCCTTCGGGGTTTTCCAACTGACCATAGGATTGCCATTAGTAATCTCCTTACTGGTTGGTATCCATTTAAGACCAATGAGCTTAAAAGTTCTACAGGTTGGAATCCACTTTAGGCAAGAACTAGAATTATTAAGCTTCTTATGCACAGAAAATGACATTCTATAAATCCTAGGCTTGCTCAGTTGAAACTTAGCAGAGTTCTTCACTAAAGTAGGAGGCATCAAAAGAGGTTGTGAGCCTAAGATTCCATCCTTATGCAGTTGTGCTCTTTTTCTAGCCCTTTCTAGATCACCGTACTTATACAGGTAATAAGAGTTAAGAATTTTTATGCTCGGTTTCAACACTGTTTTTGAACTGATCCTAAGGGAGCTGGGTGCAGGTGAAGGGGAATCACCTTGATGAAATGTGACAGAGCTAGAAGCAATATTATTAGGCAGATTATGTGTATTGACTGATTTAGTTAACACTTGTTCCACATCAACTTGGGAGGCAAACCTGGTTTTTGAAAATTTTGCTCGTTTAGACCTAAATGCACTTGGTTGTCTGACAACCGATTGATTTCCTTTTCTTTGAGAAACTGGTTTCCCCAAGATTGATGGTTTTGCAAATTTAGTGTTCTCACTATTCACCGATGCTTTTCCAGGCTCATGATTAATCGTTGTGACAGTGAAGCCTACTTCCTGAAGTTGTGCTTTGAATTTATAATATTTGTTAGTCCAAGAGGTTGTTTGTACTGCAGCCTTAGTACTCTTATCTTTGATAGACTCATTCAGGTTTTTACATTTTATATTCAAAGACTCATTGTCCAACAGTAATTTAGCCATTTTAGTCTCAAAATTTCTAGTTGCAATCTCACTACTGACAAGTTTAGCTTTAATATCTTTACACATATCACTCAAATCAGTAATACGGTTTTTCAGGTGTCTGAGTGTCAAGTTCTTGGTTTCTAGCTGAGCTTTCAAATCGTTAATCATAAAGTATTCACGGAAATCAGGAAGTTCCAGATTTTTACATGGTTTATTAGTTTGAAAACTTTCTTCCTTTTGTTGCATTGCGATTTCAAGTGAAATACAATGTTTTTCAAGTTGCAAAAATCTTTTTGACAGTTCGTTAAAAGTTTCTTTATCAACCATATCATTTGATTTAAAATCATCAACCGTCAACACCGAACTTGACAATTTATCACGTTCTGCATCCTGATCACTTTCTCCCCCTTTATGACTCATATTTGTTGAATTAGACATGGTATTGCTATCAGTTTTTTCCAACAAATTTGTGTCATAAGTAAGTTTGATTTGAGCAGTATGCTCCCGTTCATTAGAGAGCACATTATTTTGAACAGTTAAGGGTACCTCAGCATATGACATTTGTTCATTAACCGGTCTAAAATTAGCATTCATGCCATGGGTGACTAGAGTCACTGAACTGGTGGTAGTGTCAAGGTTAACAGTCTCTGATCTCTTACACATCGTTACACCTAACCCAACATTCAATGCTTTACCCGAATTATCAATACCATCATATGATTGTACCAGGAATCCCTTCACTTTCTTGTCATCCAAGTGTCTGTATTGTGTTCTTTCCTCAATGAACGTTTTAACATTACCCATGTGTTGTATGAGTGTATCTCTGAACGTGTCAACCTCAATACCCGTGTGTTTAGCAAAACAGCTTCTAGTCATCTCACTATAATAGTCATACTCCAGAGTGAGTTTTGACTCAAAGAACGTTTGGAGTTGTTTGTTGAGTACACTAAGAGCGGCCATGGATCCAGTTTTGGAAGATATTCCTTGGTCAAGCTGTTGTTGCAATTTATCTAAGTTAAGAATCATTGTGTCTGTGAAGATCTGAACATCTTGACCAAAGAGTGTAGCAAATGCACGTTCGTATCCCATTATGAATTCAGTTCCCTTTAGAAGCACCGAGAGGTGTGAGTGAAGTTGTAGAAAGCATACTATGGAGCAGTCCTTGGCATTACTGAATGACACGGGTGGCTGACTGAACTCTTTCTCTTGAGAGTTTGAGCTTGCTGAATCCTTGTCACATAGTTCAGGAGCATTTTTCATTTGTATTGTGTTGGGTTTCTTGTGTTCATCGACCATATCATACAATTTGAGAATCTCAGGAATGGTACTCTCTGACGTGCTTGTCATATTTATATTACTCATTGGTATAGTAAATTGTTGTGACAACAATTGAGGGTATAGGGGTGTCAAAATAACGCTTAACCAAGAAGATAACCACTCCTTAGATGATCTAACCGCTACCTAGGAACAAACCGCTGAACAGGTAACCGCTGCCTAGGAAACCGCTATCACTTAACCGCTGACCAAGATAACCACTGTCGAAAGTAACCGCGGACATAGTAACCGCTGAGGAGTAACCGCTGATTAAGAAACCGCTGGAGAGACTAACTGCTGGAACACAGAAAGATAAACAAAACTAACCGCTGATAACAAGCCGCTGAAATAGTACAAAGTACAGCGTAATGTTCGCTGATACAGTGTACTTAACCGCTAACACAAACCGCTAAAAACTCAAACTAACCGCTGACAAGAATAGTTTACCGAGGAGAAAACCGCTGCCAAGAAACTTGTCCAAAATCATTTGTACACTTCACAAATGTGAGATCTAGCCAAACCAACTGATAAAGTAGATAAATCTAACCCCTCTAATCCAAGAAGTACAAGAAAGAACACAATAATCACCACGAACAAGATCAAAACTAAGTAAAACCACCCTAAACTAATAGAAACTAAAACAAACCATACACCACAAGTCCTACAATCCCTACGATGTAACCATGGCTCTGATATCAATTGTAGAATACTAGATAAGCACAAAACACGTATTGATCCTTGTGGTTTGGTTCGTTTACAAGAAAGAAAGAAAGAAAGAAATGTAGAGAGAGAAAGTTAGAGAGAGAAAGAGGATGAAGCCTTGAGAGAAAACCAAAAAAAAGAAAATAGATTATGAGAAGGCTTACCCTCTCCAAGGATGAAGAGGGTATTTATATGTACATGAGTTTTTGCCACATGGGCTGCGGATCAGGCATATAGTGGGTAAAGACCTGCCCTTCTTCCGCGAAAACTAACTCCTTCTAATCTACGTTCTACTAACTATTATAAATACTACGAGCTAAACAATGCTTAATCGTATCTGGGTGACCGAATCTTTCTTATACAAAAATCGTATTCCTAACATTGAAGAATGGTAAAGAATACATTGGAGGGCTTATTGTTTGATGCGTACATGTTCATAAAAAAAGGTTTTAAGAATTTTTTTCGTCCATGCCTAAAAAAGGCCTGTTAACAACTCCAAGTATATTTGTCATTTCTTCTTGATCTTGCCTGTTAACAACTCCAGGTATATTTGTCATTTCTTCTTGATCTTATGTTGTACTCAGTTATCTTAAATGTAATTTTGAAAAAATCTGTTACATTCGTAAGTATTTTGGTGCTAAAATCTACCCATTTCGACCCATCCCACAACCTACATTTTCTCCCCGGCTATACTTACAACGTACTATAAATCAAATATTTCTTTAACCACTTAAGGGTGGCCTAGTGGTAAAAGGGCTTGTGACTATCACTCTAAAAATGTGTGAGGTCTCAAGTTCAATTCCTGCTAGGTGCAAATAACCTTAAGTGGCCACGCCAACCTCCTGAAAAGGGAGGGCTTCACCTGGTTTGAGTTTGTGTGGTGGTGGGTTCAGACCCCGTGGATTAGTCGGCCAAAAAAAGGTCGGAAACCATGGTTATCAATATATATATATATATATATATATATATATATATATATTTAATATATATCATATATATTATATATATACTACTATATAATATAATATATATATATATATATATATATTATATTACATATTATATGTGTAATTATATATTATATATATATACATATATATAATATATATACATATATATATACACTATATATATAATACATATATATATAATATAATAATATATATACTATATATATATATATATATATATATATATATATACTACTAATAATATATAATATATATATATATATATTATATATATTTTATAATATATAATATATATATTGTATATATATATATATATAATTATATATATGTTATATTATAATAGTATATACATATATACATATAGTAGTATATATTATACACACACATATTATATATTATAATATATAACCACACATATATATATATCAATATATAGTATATATATAGCATATATATAGTATATAATATATATATATATTATATATATACATAATAATTATATATACATATATAATATATATACTACATATACTATATATATTATTTACATATATATATAATATAGTCTATAATATATATATCATATATACATATATATATACATATACTATAATATAAGTATATATATATAATAGTATATGATATATATATATATATATATATAACACAAGCATATATATATATATATATATATATACTATATATATTATATATATATATATATATATTATATATATATATATATATACTAAGACATATATTTATACTACTATATATATTATATTTATATATTATAGTATATATGATATATACTATATATATATATATATATATATATATATTATATATATATAATATATATATATATATATATATATATATATATTATAGTATATAGCATATATGTCACAACCACAATTTCAGGTCATTTCCCAAACCTCGACATTTCCATATTCACCCGTTACTATTCATCATTTACTATTCATCGACAGACTATTCATCATTTTACTATTCATCGTTTTTTGGAGTCAATTTGAGATTCCGAAGACCGTTCAGAAAATTTACTATTCAATGACCGTATTCATTCCCTGGAGGGAACGTATATTCATGCATATCATTCAATTCATCGTAAACGGGGTTTACGGGTATTCATGTTTCGCGTAACCGGTTTGGTTTAGAATGCGAATTCATGCATTATTTAGCAAGGACACTTCTGTCGACTAGAAATAGTCTACATTCATCAACAATAACATTTTCATACTATTCCACTCGTAGGATTTTCAAATCTACATTTTTAGTAACTTTAACCGTTACGTAATTTATTTTTAACTAAACGTTAACACGTGGATCACTAATGAATGATTAACACGTCTGACACTCCCCAAAATGATACTAATAATTTTCATACTCATTATAATGATAGTAAAAATTATATTATTAAATTTACCTCGGGTTTTGAGAATTTTACGTATTTACCGTATACCCGAAATTAAGAACTTTCGTCGTTTTCAATATTTCAACAGACAATTTATTTTAACACCGATTCTCCATCGGGAATGTAATTTTATAATTTT
This sequence comes from Artemisia annua, assembly GCA_014162995.1. Taxonomy (NCBI): domain Eukaryota; kingdom Viridiplantae; phylum Streptophyta; class Magnoliopsida; order Asterales; family Asteraceae; genus Artemisia; species Artemisia annua. Next base: position 119,376 of record LBNU01029838.1, read on the forward strand.
ACAACATTGTATATTTTTAGTAAAGTTTTAGTGAATACGGGTACCGAGTTTGCTAGAATAAATTAAGGTACAATAGAATATAACAATGTTGTAAAAATTATAAATTACATTCCGATGAGAATTCGGGTGTTAAAATATTGTCGTGTTGAAATATTGAAAACCGACGAAAGTTCTCAACTTGATCAAAAACCCCGGTAACCACTACGCGTAACCCCACTCTCAAACCACGGGTAAATTAATAATATAATGCTCTGTTATCACCTCACTATATCACCCGGCCAA